>JANFAB010000119.1:0-166674 GCA_024613165.1 Pisolithus albus
TCACTTCCGAGAAAGGCAACCATCCAAACTCATCCTGCTTCGAGTGTAACACGGTGGACGGTTATTCCCTCGCACCACAAAGAATGCAGAAATGAATATGATTGGGTAAGTAAACATCACCAGGGAACAACTGCATGATAAGTACAGTAGGACAGTGGCTTGGCAATACACAACGTGACGTGGTGGCCGTTCCATCCGGTGACCCATCCGAACGTTTGCAACAGATCAGATAGCTTCTTCCACCTACCATCTACGGGGCTGGATATGGAGAGTGGGCTTTATAGAGGTTGTCACGACTGGTATCGCTCGGAGTAAGAGTGTACTTGCGCGGCGGGTCAATGCTTATGGACGACTAATTTGGACTTGTATCCGAAGCAACAGCTGGTCGCAAATCAGTTCACAACAAAATCGGTCATTCGCAGTGCTGGCCCGTACCTGGACAAAGGCCTGAGATCATGGCTTGTTCGCCAGCACCAACCGCGATACACGACTACAGTGGAGGTCCCATGCAACCAGGTAGGAGAGACGGGAACAGTGAAGACAGACGCCACCACAGAGGCCCAGGTGATGGCAGTCGGGGAAAGCGACGGATCAGGGAGCCTGATGGAGCATTAGCTATGGAACAGTAAGGGGCAGAACCGCGATACCACGTTACTAACCAGGATTACAAGTTTTGCTATCTCCCTATCGTTCGTAACGAGCACCGCGGACGAATCACTTTCCCAAGGAACAGGTCTTCATCGCCGCCGCCGAGTGACACACCTACTGCCAATGCGACTTGGCAATATTGATGGCTCGTAGATGGGTCTCAGGGAGCACTCAGCCACGGTAAAGGAATACTTACTGTGCCCATCTGAGAGAGTAAAGGGTGAGTAAGAGGGCATTGATACAGTACGGGGATTAGAATTACCCACAGCAGACGCGAATTGCCGTACGTCAGCGTGAGAGAGCGTTTAGCAAAGCATAATGCCAACCCCACAACCGATGTACTACAAGTATTTGATGGCAGCATTGTGAAGTTCCATTGGCTCTCGCACACTGCACAAGTGAAGTCGTGGCGAAAGACAAAGTTTGAAAGGCTTACGTGGCAGTCGCGAGCAGAGGAGTCAGACAATGCCGGTCCGGCTATTCCCTCGCGCGAAAGCCAAAACTCTCCTTCCCGTAGTTTTGCCAGGATGTACATGAGAACGCCATGAGTGGAAGCAAAGAGTAGATAGATCATCGTGATGGGGCAGGTCGACGTCAGAGGATCAGGATGGGTGACAGGACTGGCGTTTCTGCACTTGAATTTATAGGCTGAGTGTCGCTGCGGGGAGGCTGACAGGTCTCTGTGGTCGTGGTCAGCCACTTTCCTCGGAGAGTCAGTCCTCGGCTTTCATCCTATCAAGATGATGCAGATGTAAGCTACTCCACCAAGATTGAGAGTCGTATTCCATGCATCAGCGCTTCTAGTAGTCCTGACATGCATCAGTGGTAACGACAGATGAAACTGGCGATGGCGAAGATACTGTTTGTCAGCCAACATTCTAGGTGGTAACTGCAGTATCCACGCCGACGTCAGCCAGTTGCCACCTATGCCTTGGACGTGCAGTCGCCTAGTAAAAGATCGCTCTTTAAGCCGCGGAAGGTTAAGTTGTTTTCTGCATATATGCGTGTCTCAAAGGACAACGCGACACGCACCAACGGGAAGGCGTACTACGCGATTCTCAACTCATCTAGAACCGGAGAACGACGTCAGTGCACGGAGGGAACATCCATCCACACTAACTTGTGATTAGAAGACTATGCCATCGCAAAGGACAGTCAGCTAAGCATTCAACGCGGAGGCAAAATGAAAATAGGAAAAAAGGGGGAATCACGTGATTCTCAGACAAGGAGACTCGATAGGAGAAGTCGTTTGCTGCTTGCCAGCTTCTGTCATGTCTGCCCCACCGAGGGGTCGCAAACGCAAGCGCAGCATCCATGATACTCCCGCCGACCTGATCAGAATGCAGCTGGCCAGACGGCAACTGTCAGAGTTGCAGGTAGGGTTGAGAGGCATTGAAGAAACTGCATCAGCAAAACCGTCCTTTTGAGTCAGCGTCACAGTGACTACAGTGTCACAGTGAAAATTTCTGTAGTTCATATCGCTTTAAACTCATCATTTTCTGCACTCAGGATGACTTGAATGGGGTATTTAGGATAGGTTAATCCATAGAAAAATATATTTGTGGCCTAAGAGTTTGTAATTAATGAGTTGTGTGCCACTGTGCAGCACTGTACAGAGGGGGACCTTCCTGTCACACTGTGACACTCTGTAGTGGCTGTACAGTGCCGCACAGAGACAAACTGTTTTGCTGATGTGGGGTTGGAATGGCGGAGATCATGGAGCACGTCGACGCCCTGCAAAGTATTCTTGAAAGTACGAAGAAGCCTGTGAGTTCAATCATTACGGGATTTTTGTGTCTCTTATCTCAAACTCCTAGAAGAAACTTTCGTGTTCCTCAGTGACACGATCCCAACTCACAGAGATGGGACTGAAGCGAAAGGTTTTCTCGCTGAACGACGTTGCATTGGATGCACGCATCGCAGCTTCGTCTATTGATTCGAAGCATATAGATGCTCTTTGCATGCAGCTCACTCGAATCCATCGCTCAAAAAGTAGGAGAGTAAGTCTAAACTCGGTCGCCCATTACACATGATGCTTGACTATTAATATGTAACGACTGTTTGCAGAACGAAGCAGGCGCTCGAATGATTCTCGACGCTGTTCTTTTGACCATTGCGGACATCTCTTTCGAAGCAAAAGAAAAACTCCCCGTAGCAATCCTCCCACAGATGGAAATCGCATCTGGTGACGGCGTGTTGGTGAAGAATACCATAAACCAGTCTGAAGTATGGCTCACCGGCAATGTCGATTATGGAGTCTGTACATATAAACACGAGGCACATCGCGGTATGGCCTCCTTGATTGATTTATTACTCAACGTCATGTTGACATTTTATCCCAGCCAGAATTTTCGAATCACCGTTGGACAATCTTATGTTGTACACCGGAAATCGGATCATGGTGGTTAGTGTTGTCCAGGCCCGGCCCGGCTCGAAAGCCGCGGCTTGGGCCCGGCTTTGGAGGGCTCACGGCCTGGGAAATGTCAGGCCGAGCCGTGAGCCGGGCCAGGCCCTATATGGGGGCTCGGCCCGGCCTCAGGCCCCGGCCTGAACAAGTGGGTGCCAAAAAAAATTAAACTACATACATGTAGTTACAGGTTGTCATTTATACCATCCAAGAACCCTGTTCAACTGGTACTCGAGCCTTGAAAAGCCAGAGGCATGGCTCAGGGATGAGGGAAATATGGGGTACATGCCATCATGGGGGTGGGGGAAAGACGAGGTCGTCGAATGATAACCAGAGATGCAACCAACATGAAACTGGGGGAAACGGTAGAGGGAAATATTGAGAATACGTAGAAAAAACAATTGACTGAATCCACGCACCCAGTCCCGAGATATTGGCAAAATCGTTCGGATATACCTCCATCCACAATAATCTGAATTTCTCCGCTCTTGCTGCGCTGATCATAACGCAATGTACACCGTTCGAAAGCGTAGATCGAGTAGTATGAAACCCCTGAAAAGCGAGAGGCATGAATCAAAAACGACGGAGATATGGTGGTTGCAAATCACAAGGCAAGGGGATGGGGGAGAAGGGGAGGCCACCAAGTGGCGACCACTTGGGAAATCCATATGAAACTGCCTGTGATGATAGGAGGCACATGGGAGGATATGGGGAAAAAGAAACCGTACCAATTGGCCAATCCAGTCCTGAGATATCCACCCACTCACCTCCCACCCCCTCCGTACACCAAAATGCGAATATCTCTTGAACGGTTTACCCAGAAATGACACAAGAGACACCGATTGGAAGCTCTCTGTGAGTAGTACATGGCGGTGAATTTGCGAGAGATTTGGACAGACTACGGAAGAGTTATCGCGTATGCAATCTCAGGGTCATGAGGTGAAGGCCAGGTACTCACCAGCTTTGAACTTGTCAAGCCTAGAAAACATGGGGTATCGATGCTACAGATAGAAAGTAGTGTTCCGGTACCCATCCCATTAGTAAACCGAGTAGTTGAACACATTGGGAGTGCACGACACGTCCCTCCAAAAGAGTCTGCAGCACAGCCACCAAGCCGCGGCCTGAGGCCGCGGCTCGCGGCTTTGCCAAACTCCAGGCCGGGCCCTGAGCCCCCACAGGCCGTCCCCACGGCTCGGCTCGGCTCGGCCTAGGAGGGCCCGGCCCGGCTCGGCTCAAGGCTTGAGGCCGGGCCCAGCACAACACTAATGGTGGTCGAAGCAAAACCTGATAAGGAGATGTTCATTGATAGTTTGCCAGAAGCCACCAGTCTGGCTATCGCTTTGAGCGAGGTAACCGGGTGCGTGTTCAATTTCTTCGCCTCTGGTGTCGCTGATTACCATGTGCCCAGTGATAACACCGTTCGGTATTGTTTGTCCGACGGTACCAAATGGGTGTTTCTGGCATACACCCGTGATGCCGAAGGAAACCGCATCTCGTATGAAGGCCCATTACTCACAATCATGCAGCCACCAGTTGGCGAACACTTCAAGAAAGATGTACGATGTGTCGTGGAGTTATTGTACCATTGGGTACGTCCGGCTCCAAATGTTGAATTGTAACAATAATAATTGACTTTTTCCCCCATATATTCACAGCTAAGAGCTGATAGTGATATCGAGAATGATCCCCTTTTCACGGTGTAATGTTACTGCAAGTTTGAGTTCTTATCGTTCTTGGTAGACTGGACGTTCTCTCGTAGTACTTTTCGATGTCCTCATTTCTACGAAACAACTCGCCTCTCGAGTCTCTGTTGAGGGGGCATCTTAGGCAGCAGTTCCTGTGTGTATTCTCCGTCTCTGTTTCTACTCCATTGCACTCTGTTACTTATTTCATTGGTTGGTGCCTGATGATTGCGCGGACCCCTAGTGGTTGCCTGGCCGAGTTCTAGGGGTCCGGCGCCGACGCAATGGAACTGTATCTCCTGGTCACCACCCATTCGTACTGACCATAATGGGCCAAGAAGAGGGCAAGTAGTAGGATAGCTGATGATCGCAGTGCGAAGTCTTGGTTTGTAGATTTGCACTTGTGTTTCTATTTGGAAAGAGCGAGACGCGTCTCTTCCACGAACAACAACGCCAGTTTCTTTCGTATTCATGTGACGGTAGACTTTGCCAGGATGTACATGAGGACCATGCACGTCATAATAGAGTCGACTTGCTTCATGCACGACATCACAATGCATAGTATGACATCCACTGCCATGTCATATGGCTGTTCGTTGGTAAGTGTCGCAATTGGCTGCATGCATTCAGCACCTCTACAGGCAGAAAACATACCCCTCGGAATCTGATTGACCTCTGAAGGTCTCAATAGGAAGAGCGTTCCCTACCGGGCGAGTCACCATCGCAGAGTTATATGTGGCAAGTGGTTGACGTCGGCGTGGCTTCTCCAGCTGCCCTCCGCAACGTTGGCTGGCGGATAGAATCCTCGCTACTGTCGAATATCATTTCTAACAGAGTAGGTAATCTATGTCTCTGCGCTGCCCGTCGCACTGATAGAAAGGGTACTGAGAACTGCTTCTTCAAGAACGGCGGCTGACCACGACCACGGATACCTATCGGCCTTCCCGCTGTGGAGCTCAGCCTATAAATTCAAATGGGAAACTCCAGTCCTCTCACCCATCCGTGTATTCTGACTTCGACCTACTGTATCGTGATGACGGTCCTCGTCTATCCCACCTTGCTCCCGCTCACGCTGTTCTCATGTACATCCCGGCAAAACTACAGGAAGGAGAAGTTTTGACTGCATGAGAGAATGGAACTCTCGGTTCGTCTGACTCGCCCACTTCCATATTTTCCATGAGCCATTCAAAATTTACCTTTTGCCATGATTTCACCTGCACGGTGCCCTGAAGCAGATGGAGCTTTAAGAAGCGGCCTCGAAAACCGCATTGGTGCGCTTCAGCTATGTGGTTGTGGTTTTTCTCCGATACTGTCCCTCACAAACTATCGTACGGTAGCTCGGTACCCGCTGCGGGTACGCTCTAATTTCATTTATGATATATCGTCGAGCCGCGTTACTCACATTCTACTATCACAAGGGCCATTGGAAAGTGCTCATAACCAGGAGAATCCGAATCCGCACATCAATGTGTGTGGGTAGCCATGGTGATGGAGACTTGGACATTGACATGTAAGTCGATTCACCGTGCTCGCTACAAACCAATTTACCTTTGTCTACAGACATTGGAGTAGAACCAATAGCACAGCTCACGTCTCTGGTCAGTAACACGATACCGCAATGCTGCTCACTTAACTAACATTCCATCGGACTCTCCGATCCATCGCAGTCCTCCGTCCACCCTCGTCTATATGTGTGGTGATGCCCAGGTTCTCTCGTGCGTAGTACCCAGCCTGCACGAGATATGCATCCTGGTCTTGTACGACGGTTGATTCTGATATATAACCCGTGATCTCATACCAATTCACCAGGCATCATATTTCCAGACTTCTGAGACAGAAGAAATAGATACCGTCGGTGTAAGATTAGGATCGATGCTTCGTAGAATCAGATGAATCACCAAGGCAGTTTCCGCATGAAGTCGGATTCAACATGCACTGTGGAAAGCTTTGCAAGCGTCGTCTCTTGCCCGTGGTAAGCCGGGAGAGCCACTCTCGGGCATTCGTGTTGAATTTATCAAATTGCGTAGGCTGCTCTCGCTGCTGATTCTACGGTTAGAGGACTACTGCGAACAAGAGGTGCTGGGGTTCTACCTTGGACACAAAATCCATGAGCAATTCCGTAAGAGGGTCGACGCGCCGTGCCAGACACCTCTCACTCGAAGTGGCGCATGTCATGGAAACCCCTCCTACACCCACTCCCCGTACCGAGCCATATATGTAGTAGTTCGAAGGAGTACTCGACCTTTTCACCTTCGTTCGGATGGGTCATCAGATCGAACAGATTCTGTGTCGCGTTGTGTATTATCAAGTTTGCGACTGTCCTAGCGTACTATTCCTTTGTTCCTGGCGGCGTTTACTTACCCAATTTTTTTTTGTTTTGGCTCTTGGGGATGACTCGCTGATCAGAGACAGTTCGAAGTGTGCGCTGGGACCGATTTGATGAGGCCAACTTCGATAAATGGCACCAAATGTGGGTTGGATAAGAGAGAATTTCTATATTTATATACCGCAACGAGTAGACTATACTAAGACGCAGTGCCCATGGGGCCCATAGAGTGGGATGTAAAGAATGTACTACCGTACGATAGCGGTAAAATAAGACGAATAGTTTATAGTTGACGTGTGAATGGTATAGCATGCAGGTGGAGGTGGGCAGTGGAGGATGTATCGTACGAAAAGAAAGCGAGTATAGAGTGCTCAAAGGAAGGTGGCGTTGCTCTGGGGCTGAAGACGGCGGCAGATTAGTTTGGCTCGGGTCGGTACTGCTCGATTTCTTGAAGGTGGTTTGGATAAGAGGACGCGGTCGCTGTTACCCGGTTCGATTAGTTGCCTTTTTTAGAAGTGACGCGGTATAAAAAGGCGACGCGTCTCTCCCACGAAAAGAACTTGGCTGACTCGCGTCGGGAGCACGCGTACAGACTCAAATTATTGTACTCGTATCTGCGTATATGTGGATGGATGGCTGACTAGGTGAGCATACTAGTACTGTCTGACGCGGCGAGGTCTAAATGAGTAGCGACCTCTTCAGTCAGCGAGGAACCGTCCATTGTGGTCTGCAACAGCTACCCAAGCACCACGCTGACGTTCGATATAGATCAGATCTACGTGTAGGTTTGCATAGCGTGGTGGCTGATTAGGACTATGGAAGCTGACCGAACTCCCGCTGGTTCAGCGTACATGTGCGCGTTATACGAGTAGTGACGCACGTAGGTTTCCATAGCATGCTGTAGATTTCTACTTATGACTACTTCCAGAAAGGCGTCCAACCTTGAGAACATCTCAGCGTCGAGTGTGGTCCTAACGCCCATCCCCAACAGACAGCTCTGCCGGGAATATCCTACCCGGCCTCACGTCTAGCTTTTCCAAGTCCCAGCCCCATTTCACCAACCTCTCGCTTCCAACTCTCTTCCGATGGACGCAAACATAAACATGATTGGGTAAGTAATTGTTACTATAACAGGGATATCGTCCGCTAGGAAAGTCACAACTTGTAATATATAATCACGTTGGCGTCTGTGTGGTTCATTCCTTTCCATGAGGGCCCATCCGAGCGTAGGTAAAGGGTCAACTGTTTCCTCCGAAACCACCACGAACATGGCCATATAAGCCGCCCTACCCATACGCCAAACTGAACACGGATTTGTATTCAACGTAGTGTATTGCCTATAGAGCTCGAAAAAATTAACACGGAAGGTCCATGACAACATTAATCTGACCTTCCGTGGGGCTGGCCTTTGAGTCTCCCAGCCTTCGGTTTCGATCTTGTGTACGGCAAGACTGTTCATATCCTTCGCGAAGATACGGAGTCGCTGTCGTGAGTGGCTGAAGCATGATACCTGGCGTGGGCTGGGTTTGGAAATTAACCTTGACATGGGACCGGAATGTGTACACCAAATGGACTCGAGCGGCAACTGCGCGAGCGACGGGTGGCATTGCTCACGGGACTGTGATGTGATGCGGGGGTCTGATGGAACGTAAGTTGTCAAATTCGGAAGGGCAGAAGTGCGGCGTCACGTACTGACTGTGGGACAAGGACATTGCTACTGCTTCTACCCTACAGCCGGCATGGCGGTTCTGTGACAAGATGAGACGTGAGACATGTACGAAGGTAAATCATTTGTGAGGAATGAAGAAGGGAACTGACTTAAAATGCAGTCAGAATATAACGTGGTTTGGGAGATCATTCATCCGTCTGTCAACTGTTCAAGTCATCTTCACCACTACTAGGTACATGCGCAATGCTCTTGGCAGTTGGGTAGTCGGATTTCGATGGTCCTTAGATATGTTTCAAGAGGCATTCGAGTACGGGATAATACCGCGGCAAATTCCAAGACGACGCCATCAAGCCGGGAGAGGGGCTGAACAAGACAACCAACGGAAATATCAGTTACCAAATGCAAGAAAGATAAGGCCTCCTTTCGACTTACTAAGTATGAGGGAGAAGCCACGCCCTTGACATGCTGGCTGTTGTCCACCCTAGCCAGAACGCAAGCCGATGAAAACCAGAGGCGTCAGCTATCGACGCAAGAAAGATAGGACTACCACATGGCATACACACATTTCCTCAGAGGCGCTTTGTCGGTTAACACTGATGTGAGGTGGATTGGGACTTCTGCAAGATGTGGTCGGTGCGCCGTGTTAATTGTGCTGATCCTCGGGCTAGTGAGGTAAAACATCAAACTTCTTGCAGCCACCAGACATCTAGAACGAGATGAGTTACAGAGTAGAAAGGGAAGTCCAACATATGGAAGTTGGTCCATGAGCTATCCTGTGTCTGTGGCACTGCCGCAGTAGGAGGTTAGGCATGTGGAGGGTAGCAACAATTGAGTGTGGACGGTCGCGCACGACCTATGCAATTATTCTTGCGGTTTGGACCATCGATTGCCACGTAACTATGGGAGAGATGCACGCAAGAATTGCTGGGTCATGCGATCTCGGTACGGCATTGAATTCCTCCCTCACTCCATTGTCGTCACCCACACAAGAACCACTACAGGCGCGGGATGACGATTCCCAATGACGAGGCTGCAATTAGAACAGAAGGTTGTTGCTGGGCCTGGAGTACTCACAATGGTCGTTTGAGAGAGGGCACGCCTTGTAGGGTAGCGGTCACACCAATGACATCGTGCCCCCTTGCTCGACTTGACCACAAAGTAGGTGATACCGGATCGTTTACTAGGATGTACATGAGCACTGAGGCGCAGTCGTAACGGAGATAGTCACAGGGATATACGTCGAATGGGAGGGGGGAAGGGGGCAAGTGAGGGACCGACGGTGAAGTCCTTGAACTGGTAGGCAGCGCCCACAGGATTTATATGCGCATTGGAGGCTGATACGGTACCGTGGACAGAGTCGGCCACCTCTCCGAGGCCTAGCTCGCACCCGCAATTCGCGATGGCTAATTGACTCGAGTATCCGCCGTTGTGCGAGAGGCACGACTCTCGTATTCTGGCGTCGCTAGTCGTCCAAGGCGTATATGTGCAGAAAAGATGCTGAACTAGCAGCTTCCGTAGTCCTAGTCAGCCACCACGGTAGGCAAACCTAAACGCATGTGATTTGGGCCGTGTCGGACGTTGGCGAGATGCGTGGGTAATTGTCGCAGCCCACCATAGACAGTTCCTCCATTCCGTCGTCGCTAGAGCGCTGAGTACTCAAAGATTCATGTCAACGGGTCGACACAGTTGACCTTGCCACGATGTACATGGACCTCATGTACATCCTGGCAAAGTCCACCATCATATGGGAAGGAAAGAAAGGGGCGTTTGCTCTTTCGTGGGAGAGACGCGTCGCCTTTTTATACCGCGTCACTTCTAAAAAAGGCAACTAATCGAACCGGGTAACAGCGACCGCGTCCTCTTATCCAAACCACCTTCAAGAAATCGAGCAGTACCGACCCGAGCCAAACTAATCTGCCGCCGTCTTCAGCTCCGGAGTAACGCCACCTTCCTTTAAGCGCTCTATACTCGCTGTCTTTTCGTACGATACATCCACCATCCACCTCCACCTGTATATACCATTCACACGTCAACTATAAACTATTCGTCTTATTTTACTGCTATCGTATGGTAGTACATACTTTACATCCCACTCTACGGGCCCCAAGGGCACCGCGTCTTAGTAGTAGTGTATTCGTTGCGGTATAGAAATATGGAAATTCTCTCTTATCCAACCCACATTTGGTGCCATTTATCGAAGTTGGTCTCATCAAATCGGTCCCAACGCACACTTCGAACTCTCTCTGATCAGCGACATCCCCAAGAGCCAAAAAAAAGAAAGAAAGAAAGAATATGATTGGGTAAGTAAATGCCGCCAGGAACAAAGGAATAGTACGCTAGGACAGTCGCAAACTTGATAATGCACGACGCGACGTGATGTCCATTTGATCTGATGACCCATCCGAACAAAGGTGAAAACGTCGAATACTCCTTCGAACTACCGCATATGTGGATATAGAAGCGGTTTTCATGACTCGTACAACATGAAGTAAGAGATTCCTTGCACGGCGCGTCGATGCTCATGCAAAATCAATGGACAAGTCAGGACTTGTATCCGAAGCAGCAGCTAGTCGCAAATCATCGCAGTACCCACCACGAGAGGGCGAGCGAAAACTGTGATCGTCGCCCGCCAGACGACACAACTTGGAAATAAAAAAAAATCAATACGACGAATGCCCGACGGTAGGGTATGCTGGCTTACCACGGGCTTAAGAGGACAAATACTTGGTAAATTTGCTTCCTTCTTATTGGACTCCGTCTTCAAGTGGAGAGTGGTCTGGTGATCCTCTTGATCACACCACTCATTGGTCTTGATACTCCACCGAAGGTACTTTTCCTCCAGTGTCGAACAATTGGATGTACGGTACATGGTGAATGGGTCTGAGATCAAAGGCTGTTCATCGGATCCAACCACGACATGCGACTATAGCGGAGGCCCAACGCAGGCTGGAGTACCGGGCACGAGAGAGCGAAATAACGTGCGCAAAGCAGGGCACCGCCACAAAGGTCCAGATGAGGGCAGCGACGCATCAGAGAGCCTGAGGGGGCATTAGCTACGGGACTGTAAAGGGTAAAACTGCGATATCACGTTATTGACCAGGGTTATACCCCTTGCTATTGAGTTGCTTTTGATTGTTGTAACAAACACCACGAACCGATCTACTCTCCAATGACCAGGTCTTCCTCGCCCCGCTGCGTGACATGCATACAGCCAGAGCGACTTGGGAAGGGGAAATATCTCGACATATGCATGTGTCACAGGGAGAACTCGATCACGGGGGACGCATAATTACTCTGCTCATCTGACGGTAAAAGGTGAGTAACCATACAGCAAAGGGATTACAGCGCACCTACGGCGGATAAGAGTTGCCATACGTCAGCATGGGAGGGCATTTGGCAGAGAACAATCCCAACCCCGCAGATGCAGGGCGACAAGACCGACTGTAAGGCAGTCTTGTGGAGCTCCATTCGCTTTCGCGCACTGCGTGGATGAAGTCATGTCGAAAGGTAAAATTTGAAAGGCTTATGCAGCATTCGGAATGATAGTTTTCAGAGAAATCCACGCACGGGCCACCTTTCGACAGAGACGACTTCGCCTGACCGTAGTTTTGCCAGGATGTATTACATGAGAACGGCGTGAGTGGAAGAAAAGAGTAGATAGATGCGGGGGACCATCGCGATAGAGTGGGTCGACGTCAGAGAACAGGGAACGGTGACGAGATTGGCATTTCCGCACTTGAATTTATAGGCTGGGCTCCGCAGCGGGGAGACAGGTCTCCGTGGTCATGGTCAGCCGCTCAGTGTTCTCGAAGAGTCGGTGCCGGTTTTCATCCTATCAAGATGACGCAGATGTAAGCTACTCCGCCAAGATTGAGAGTCGTATTCCATACATTAGTGGATCTAGTAGTCCTGACGTGTATCAGTGGTAACAAGAGATGAAACAGCAAGTGGCGAGCCTGGATTCTGTTCGTCAGCCAACATCCTAGACGGTAGCTGCGGAAGCCATCCCAGTGTCAGCCAGTTTCCACCTATAACTTGGACGTAAACTTTCCTCGTAAAGATCGTTCCTTGAGTCGAAGAATTGGACAGTGACCTCTGTGGCTAAGTGGTTTTCTACCGATATGCGTGCTCAATGAATGTGACCAACGCGACACGCACCAACGAACGGCCGTATGACACGTCGGTGGATGTCGAACGCAGCGGGATTTCGAGTCGACATCGCTACGACGTGCGTGGTCCTCACGGACTTCCCCGCAAAGTCTACCATTGTATGAGAAGGAAAGAAAGAGGCATTTTGCTATTCGTGGTAAGAGATGTATTGCTTCCAAGAAGGGCAACCACTTCCGAACTCATCTCACTTTGAGTGTAACACGACGAGCAGCGATTATTCCCTCGCACCACAAAGAATGCAGAAACGAATATGATTGAGTAGGTAAACGTCACCAGGGAACAACTGCATGATAAGTACACTAGAACAGTGGCTTGACAATACACGCGCGACGTGGTGGCCGTGACCATCCGAACGTTTGCGAAAGATCAAATGGCTTCTTCCACCTACCATCTACGCGGCTCGATACGGAGCGCACGAACGACATACCGTATGCCAAAGATGGGATGACGTGTACGGCTTCAATTCGGATGCCATCCTGTGAGTCCTGGGGCTTGCGAGTGCTCGGTGTTGTGGGATGGTTCAGACAACCGACCAGTCTGTGGTGGTATTAGTATCCACTAAACGAAGCTTGCGGCATATTCGTACAGATAGATGAACGCAGAGTCTCTGGCAAGTGATAATTTGGCGGATGGGTTCCCGATGACGGTGTTTTTAGCCTGCTTGAGAGAGCTGACCGTAATTGCGTCGTTGAACCAGCCTTGACACTCCTGACGCGGTCGCCCCGCGTGACGCAAAAAAACCATAAACGATGGTGCCGGACATGAGCAACAATGACCAGAACGAAGCAGGCCTTATATATACCCATCGCCACACTCCCAGCCCCCCCGACACAAGAAGTTGGAGCCCGAGGCGGAAAGCGGCGCACGACGTCATAGACACCGGGATGAGAAAAAGACGCGAAGATCTGCAAATGAAACCACGGGGAGATGGGAAAACCGCACAAACAACAGCAAACGAATTCACAGGATACACGGAGAGTGAGCGTAGGAGAGGCTTTCATGGCTTGTATCGCTTGAAGTAAGTGTGTGCTTGTGCGGAGGGTCAATGCTCATAGGGAAATGATCGGAGATTTGTATCCGAAGCAACAACTAGTCGCAAATCAGTTCACAACACAATTGGTCACTCACAGTGCTCTCCCGTACCTGGTCGAAGGCCTGAGATCATGGTTTGTTCACTAGCACCAACTACGATACGCGATTACGGTGGAGATCCCATGCAAGCTGCAGTGCTGGGCACGAGACAGGAACAGCGAAGTCGGACGCCGTCACAATGAGGGCAGTCGGGGGAAGCGACGGGTCAGAGAGCCCGACGGAGCATTAGCTATGGAACTGTAGGAGGTAGAACCACGATATCACGCTACTCACCAGGGTTACAAGCCTCGCTATTTGTTTCTACTCCACATCGTTTGACACGCATATCGCCAATACGACTTGGCAATGTTGATGGGATGGGTTGTAGATGGGTCTCGGAGAGCATTCAGCCACGGTAAATGAATACTTACTGTACTCATCTGAGAGTAAAAGGCGATGCCTCCATCGCCGATGTAGTAGCCGTTGGTCTGGCCGCTGTATGGGTATTCCATACAGCATTCCACGCGACCGGAAAGAAATCCAAAACGACGAAACTCAGAGGACCAAAAAGCAACGACCCGTTTTTTGGAGTGAGCAAAGAGCTCTTCAGGTCGGCTGATATGGGAGGGATGTACGAGGCATGGGCCAAAGAGTACGGCGTGGCATATGAAATTCCCATGATATGCGGGGAAAGGAGGATCCAACTTTGCGACCCTAGAGCCGCTGCACATTTTTTCTCTAAAGATACATGGTCGTACGTTGGCATTAAGGGGATGAAAGCGGCTGTTGCACGACGGGTGCGTCTGATTTCAGTGTACTACCATACGATTCTTACCATGGGATCCATAGATGGGGAAAGGGTTGTCCTACGGAGAAGGCGAGTCGCACAGAAGGTATGGCTCTCTCTGGTTTGATGTACCAAGCCCTAGTATCGTCTTTGATGTTCGGAAATGGTACGTTATTTATACTCGAATGTGTTTTTTTTATCTCTCCGACAGGGTGAACTACGTGTCGTACGTTCTTCCCCCATACCATTCTGGTGGCCTTTAATTCTTTTCAGCCTCGATGCTTTCGGGATTGCAGGCTTCTCCTACGATTTCAACTCTCTTAATGGGAAACCAAACGCCATGATTTCGGTGCTCGACTCCTTCGCGGCAGGCATGCCTCGGAGCGCTTTTAGTGTCGCTGTGTCGGTGCTTATCCTAGTGTTCCCTATTACCTCGAACATACCAACACAGCGGAACCAATGTTTGATCGGCTCCACAAGCGAACGCCGGAGCTTTGCGACGCGTTGATCGATAATGCTAATGCCAGCAGGGACACGGGTGAAAATGCTTCCACTGGTGATCAATTTACTGCGTACGCTACCTCAGTCAGTCATGTGCTCGTGTCCCCCTGACTAGTGCGTCAATCAGTGAGGGCAGAAGAGGAAGATACTGGCCCACGTATTAGTCGAGAGGAGGTCGTATCGCAGGCAAGACTATTATGGTTTGTTCTGGCGATGGCAACTCACTCGGGCTACTCTCCAACAGCTGCGCACGTTGCTTATCGCGTCCTATGAAACCACAGCAAGTACGCATCGCAACAGTCATTCTATCTTACCCCGGTATAACGGGATCATTGTTTTTAGTCACTATGACATGGGGGTTACTCGAACTCGCTCGGTACCCGAACGTGCAAAATAAACTTCGTGAAGAACTTTTGTCCTTTGGAGAACCCTTGTACGATCAAATCACCAATGATTTCCGTTATCTCGATGCTGTAGTGCAGGAAGTTCTGCGCCTTCACCCATCTGTCCCAGAATTGACACGTGAAGTACGTAGATACATGGAAGTTCTCTCGTTGCAATGGACATCAATCCTTTCTTTCTTGAATACAGGCGGCTGAAAACAACGTCATTCCTCTGTTAGAACCTGTGCAGACCAAGTCCGGTGAAGTCGTCGACAGCATAGTAGTTGAACGCGGGACGATACTCTCTGCACCCATTTCCTGCATAAACCTCTCCGACGCGATCTGGGGTCTGGATGCCAAGGCGTTTAAACCTGAACGATGGCTAGAACCGAATGGCATAACCACGAAAGCTCAGGAGGTGAAGGGGCACCGACACATGCTCACGTTTGGTGACTGTCTGAGGAGCTGCATTGGGAAAACGTTTGCCCTTGCTGAGATCAAGGTATGTGTCTACCGTCTTGCGTGGTGCAGTGCTTACCGAGTGAAATTGAATTTTGCAGACGGTACTGTCGATGGCAATCAGGAACTTTCGTTCTTGAGATGGAGGATGGACCAGATACGAAAGTCGAGCTGAGTAGGGGGATTACATTGAGACCCAAAGTCGTAGGGGAAGATGGCATCAGAGCACCGTTGCGGATCAGGCAATACAAAGGCTGAAAATCAGCCCTGACAAGTTGGTTTATGCATTCGAGTGAATGTACTTCTAAGATAAGGAGCGTGCTCTGTACAATGTATTTTGAGAAGTGCGATTTGGCTTCAGCTGTGATGCGCTGTAGTCATCCATTTTTGCATTTGATCCCTCGCTCACGGATCGACCCGAGCACCATAGACGCAAGAATATAGCAGCAGTGTTAGCTTGTTATTTTCCGCAGCGAAACAGCTTACCTTCCTATCAGAAGAAAATAGACGCCACAGATTTTTAACACGTTGTGCTTCCTTATCGATAAGCGCCTGTACATCGATCAACGAGACTCCACAGCACCACGCCCCTCGCTCACGCCCCATCTCTAACTCGAACTACACTCTTACTGCCTCCAACGACATTCAATAAACCACGTCCTCTCATCATTCATGGCTCCTGGGTGTTTCAGCGCATTGTGGTGCAATCGGCAGCCGCCTTCGCCAAGTGATGATGGAATTGTTCCACCTGCTCTCGCTCCCACTGGAGCTACTCGACCGGGTACGCTCCCACCAGTACTGAAACTCTCACATTTGTACTGACTGAAGTGACCGTTCAAGACTCGGGTTCTCCCTCAGACAATGGGGGTATTCGCAATGCCACAGCAATCGAAACCACTCGCCTGGGTACCCCCCCGAGCGCTGGGCACGTGGACACTCCTGTTTCCGCCTCTACGCAAGGTGATTATGCATGTACTTTTATGTGCTTTGGTGTACTAAGTTACTACTTGGCCAGCTTCTCAACCAACTAGTTCGGGCATTCTTACTCCTGCCCGTACCGACACTCAACCTGTGGGTCAACATGGTCCTGCAGGCAGTGTGGACATTCCCGTACCTGGGCATGCTGAAGAAGTACCCTTGGGTCAGTGTTTTACTTGTGATGCATGAGATGAGCTTACAACAGTAACAAACTAGTGTCATCCACTCCACACCTTCGCTTGGATCCTGCAAAAGCACAAAGGCACATCAATCGCATCCGTCGTTTTCGTATTCTTGTCATGGGCAGAGCAAATGCAGGTAAAACAACGATCTTGCAGAGGGTTTGTAACACGACAGATCAACCGGAAATCTTCAATGGAAAAGGGGAGAAGGTATGCATGTTGTGTAGTGTTTTCTCGAGACTAAGTGCACACTTGGCTATATTCAGCTGGATGCTACTGTTGTGCAGAGTTCGCTGACGGTGAGGTTACCCTATGGGATTGTGTCATATGTGTTGAAGGCTGTCTAGCGTGGTGAGCACAATATCGAGGATGAGCTGGTTTTCCAGAGTAGTCCGAGATTTGTGTTCCATGACTCACGTGGCTTTGAGGCTGGAAGTGAGCAGCAGTTTAACATGATGAAGAAATTCGTGATGGACCGTGCTAAGACAAGCAAGTTGGATGAGAGAATCCATGCCATTTGGTAATGACAACATTCAATGGGCATACTGGTCTGGTTCTCATCATTGATGTAGGTTCTGCATCCCTTTGAATGAGAGCCACAGGCTAGTGATGGCTGCCGAAAGGAAATTTTTTGATGAGTGTGATACGGGTTATGGTGTGTATATAAATAATTGTGTTATATGGGTTGTTTGAATGTGTGTCCACATAGTTCCCATAATTGTGTTGTTGACAAAGGCAGACACCTTGACTCTTGATGCTGTCCAGGAGTTGATGAACAAGGGTATGAGTTTGGATAGTGCAACCAAAGGGGCTCCGGAGGAGGAGAGGAGGATCGTGAATGACTGCCTTGTGAGGGTTGAGGATTGGTTGAGGAAGAATAAGTTTCCACCCAAGGAGTATCTGTCACTCACTGGTCAGTGACTGGTATCATATTGCATTGCAGGCTGCTTGAGAAATGACTACAGGAATGCAAACTGAGGGTGCAGACTGCACATCCCTGCTAACATGTACAGCAAATACACTGAAGGAAGAAGGATTGCAACAACTCCTCATATCAACACAGCAGTCCAACCTGGAGTTGTGTATGAAATTTGCAATCATGGGGTAAGTGGTAAATCTGAATAGCTGAACTGTACCAACACATACAAGGACTTTGAAGAGGTTCATGAATGACCAGGATAATAAGCCTCCATATGATATTGTTGCATCCAACCTTGCAACATGGTTTCCATTTGTAAGAAATGGAGTAACTTGTACTACCAATGTGCTGATCAATCAATAGGCAGTGAGTGGAACTGAGAACATTTTGGAATCATAAGACTAAAGGTAACTTCCACATGCTACATTTGCCTTGTGTGATAGTATGTGAGCATGTCCATGACCTGTAATGGTGGATGCATGCTGACCATGTTCACTGCCTCCCTGGTGCATTGGGTTCATAGGAAGTGAGTGGGGTCATGGCAGGTGGTGGTGGATGCATGCTGACCATGTTCACTGCCTCCCTGGTGCATTGGGTTCATAGGAAGTGAGTGGGGTCATGGCAGGTGGTGGGGGATGCATGCTGACCATGTTCACTGCCTCCCTGGTGCATTGGGTTCATAGGGAGTGAGTGGAGTCATGGCAGGTGGTGGTGGATGCATGCTGACCATGTTCACTGCCTCCTTGGTGCATTGGGTTCATAGGGAGTGAGTGGAGTCATGGCAGGTGGTGGTGGATGCATGCTGACCATGTTCACTGCCTCCCTGGTGCATTGGGTTCATAGCTTGTGAGTGGAGTCATGGCAGGTGGTGGTGGATGCATGCTGACCATGTTCACTGCCTCCCTGGTGCATTGGGTTCATAGGAAGTGAGTGGGGTCATGGCAGGTGGTGGTGGATGCATGCTGACCATGTTCACTGCCTCCCTGGTGCATTGGGTTCATAGCTTGTGAGTGGAGTCATGGCAGATGCATGCTGACCATGTTCACTGCCTCCCTGGTGCATTGGGTTCATAGACAGTGAGTGGAGTCATGGCAGGTGGTGGTGGATGCATGCTGACCATGTTCACTGCCTCCCTGGTGCATTGGGTTCATAGGGAGTGAGTTGAGTCATGGCAGGTGGTGGAGGATGCATGCTGACCATGTTCACTGCCTCCCTGGTGCATTGGGTTCATAGCTTGTGAGTGGAGTCATGGCAGGTGGTGGTGGATGCATGCTGACCATGTGCACTGCCTCCCTGGTGCATTGGGTTCATAGGGAGTGAGTGGAGTCATGGCAGGTGGTGGTGGATGCATGCTGACCATGTTCACTGCCTCCCTGGTGCATTGGGTTCATAGTCTGTGAGTGGAGTCACAGCAGGTGGTGGTGGATGCATGCTGACCATGTTCACTGCCTCCCTGGTGCATTGGGTTCATAGCTTGTGAGTGGAGCCATGGCAGGTGGTGGTGGATGCATGCTGACCATGTTCACTGCCTCCCTGGTGCATTGGGTTCATAGGGAGTGAGTTGAGTCATGGCAGGTGGTGGAGGATGCATGCTGACCATGTTCACTGCCTCCCTGGTGCATTGGGTTCATAGGAAGTGAGTGGGGTCATGGCAGGTGGTGGGGGATGCATGCTGACCATGTTCACTGCCTCCCTGGTGCATTGGGTTCATAGGAAGTGAGTGGGGTCATGGCAGGTGGTGGGGGATGCATGCTGACCATGTTCACTGCCTCCCTGGTGCATTGGGTTCATAGTTTGTGAGTGGGGTCATGGCAGGTGGTGGAGGATGCATGCTGACCATGTTCACTGCCTCCCTGGTGCATTGGGTTCATAGGGAGTGAGTGGAGTCATGGCAGGTGGTGGTGGATGCATGCTGACCATGTTCACTGCCCCCCTGGTGCATTGGGTTCATAGAGAGTGAGTTGAGTCATGGAAGGTGGTGGAGGATGCATGCTGACCATGTGCACTGCCTCCCTGGTGCATTGGGTTCATAGCTTGTGAGTGGAGTCATGGCAGGTGGTGGTGGATGCATGCTGACCATGTTCACTGCCTCCCTGGTGCATTGGGTTCATAGGGAGTGAGTTGAGTCATGGAAGGTGGTGGAGGATGCATGCTGACCATGTGCACTGCCTCCCTGGTGCATTGGGTTCATAGCTTGTGAGTGGAGTCATGGCAGGTGGTGGTGGATGCATGCTGACCATGTTCACTGCCTCCCTGGTGCATTGGGTTCATAGCTTGTGAGTGGAGTCATGGCAGGTGGAGGAGGATGCATGCTGACCATGTTCACTGCCTCCCTGGTGCATTGGGTTCATAGCTTGTGAGTGGAGTCATGGTAGGTGGCAGTGGATGCATACTGACAATGTCAACTGCCTCTCTGCTGTATTCTCTTAACATGGAATAGGTGGTGAGATACATTAATTTTCATGTATTTATGCTATTTTTCATCTATTATCCTACAGGATGTAAGTCCCCTATCGCTGACATGTACAAAGAAGCTTATTTCCCCATGTGAAATTGTCAGAATGTTGGTAATCTCTTCTCAGTGTTATTGATAATCACTCATATATTTTTTGAAGAAAGTAAATTGTCATACAAGTTTTGTATGCAGTAATTCTCACAAATCTTTACAGCTGGTTGGTGACCTTATCCTCTTGACAATATTGAGTGCTATAGTCCATGGTTGGCCCATCAGGTTGTGAGTTTCATGTCTATCTCTGACAGTGGCAAATTCTGATAAATTTTCATCACTACAGCCTTACATCTCCCATCCTGCTCAATCCCTCAAAATGCCAACATTTTCCACTACTATGCAATACTCCAGGCAATGCATTGCTGAAGATGGTGTTGGTAAGCTATATGTACTGATCCTTTGGCTTGGGTAACATAGCTCATGGTTTTAGGTGCCATACTTGTGTTTGAGTACTTATACTTCTTGTTGCAGGAGAAAGATGGAAGGAATAATCTTCAGGAGGACCTGAATTTGGCTGCAGAAGAATATAAAAGTTCAGGTATTCATGCTAAAGTTAACAAAGTTATCCAAGAAGCCTTTCAGAATCATGGTGATGATGTGGAGATTTTGTGTCCTATCCTTGTAAAGATTGCACAGCAGAATCAGCTATGTAAGATACTGTTTCCCTATGCTCTTCCAATTCTGACTACTTCACCCAGCAAAGATGCTGAATGGGAGGGGTTGACTTTAATTTCTTCACTCTTCTGTTTGGAAGATCACTTCTGGGATGGCCATACATGTTTCCTTTTTGAAATCCCTTCCAGTGGAGAGAATTTTCCACTTTTGGAGCTGGATTTGTATTATGTGGCTTCACAATATATTGGAAATTGTTGTTGTTCCCAACACCACAGGCATGGGCCTAATTGACACCTGGATGATACCTTGTTGACTATGGAGCTACTAGGTCAAATAAAGTATATGCACTTGAGTCAATTTCCCAGTGCACAAGCACTCCAGGTGGATTCAGGGTACAAATTTTGTACTTATTTCCTCACTATCACTCTGAACATGTGGTTTTCTGGCCTTCCAATCTCTGCATCCCTGCAACAGGTTGGACTCGGTGGCAACACACTGAAATGGTGAGTGCTCAGACAGATATGACCAGTATGATGATCACTATATCAATGCAGTGTACCAACAACCAGTACATCAACGTGGTAGGTTTGTATGGCTGTTGTACATAAGTAAAGCTAATGGCCCAACTGGACAAACTACAGGAAGTACTTCAAGTGAAACTAACTCACCAACAGGCTATACTTCCACATCCAAGGGTTCCTTGATGCCATATCATGCAGCCAACACACCTGATGGTCACACTGAGACTACCAGTGCAAGGACAATGGATGGCCCAAAGACAAGGTGTCATATTCTTTTTGGCAAAAACTCTCCCAATCGGACACTGGAAACATCAGGGGGCATCTGCACCAGCCTGACTTCAGTTGTTGCCTGCTTAACTTCTTCTCTCTGTGCTGCTCTTCTATGCATGCAAGGTGAATGAAATCGCCATGCACCTTAGAAGTCCCTGAATGTTCACTGTCCCTATCTGTGGCAACTGCCAAGTACATATGATGTACAGGAGTTACTTAATATGTCAAGTTCTACTTCATGCACAGAGGAGTCCACTACTGGCTCGGCCCCACACATTAAAAATGGGGTGCTTAATTCCTTGAGCTACAAAAATACATGACCAACCAAAACTGGAAACCCCAAAGGATGCTAAAGTTAGAACTGTGGGCTGCAGGCCCAAGTTGGAACTAGAAGTAACATTGGAAGGAAGAAGTAGGAAGTAGCAGACAAAGGTGCTGGTTGACTCAGGGGCAACTGACATGTTCCTGCACAGGAAGTGGGCCAATGAAAATGAGATACCCCTCCCCCCCCTCAAAAGGTCAGTCCCAGTCTACAACATCAATGGCACAAAGAATTGAGATGGGGATATCACCCACATAGCACCTCTCATAATGAACTTCAATGAACACAGAGAGCACATTTGGGCACAGGTCACTACCCTCAGCTCTCACCCCCTTGTCCCCAGTTATTCATGGCTTCAACAGCACAACCCCATAGTCTCGTGGGTTGACAAGACTGTTAAGATGACTCAATGTCCCTGTGAATGTCATGACCTTGCCCCACCTGTAACGGCCTGTACTTTTTCACTACTAGTTGTAGCGTAGTCTTAGCGTAGTTTACCATATTTATCTACTCTCTGGTTAGGGTTACTTAGACGCGCTCATAGACGCTTTACTTAGTCAGCTGATTCGTCAGCGTAGCCGCATTGACTCAGCGTGGAGCGCTACAGCCAATAGCGTTTATCTCTCGCTTGTTTGGTTTGTTCTACGACGTTCCTCGGTACAAACACTCGTAGTAGTATAAATACCGCCTCTCTTGTCGTAGACACTCCAATCGAGTTCATTTGTGCTCTTGCGCATTAACTCTTTCCCTAAGTCCTCTACTCTATATCAGTCAGGAGTAACCGAGTATAGTCCTTGTGATTATAAGCGTTACACTTGAACTCGATTTCCAATACTCCCTTACTCCGCTTGCGCCCAGGCATATAGGGCAACAATACCCGGACTCCAGGGTTAAGGAGCTTCACCTTTCTTGCTTTTCTTTCTTCACGAGACGCTGCCTTTAGTCTCGTCCCCTTTACGGCAAGGGGTTGCGTTGAAGAAGAACCGTAGTCAGTAGTCCCGCTATCCGTCAAGGGTAGTGTGAAGGTGCAACCCACATTAGGGGGTGGAAGCACATAGCGTATAGTAGTTCCCCTATGTCAAGGGAGGTAGAAAGCGTACTACCGTATCCCTACTAGTTTTACGATAGCTGAGACAGAGTACCGCCACTGAGGGCAGGGAAAATCTCTCAAGATTCCTCGTGTTAAGAAGTCGGAGTCGTTGGCTCCTCGTATTAGGTTTTCTCCTTACCTTAAAAAGGAAGAGTCGCCTGCTCCCCCGCTCTTGTTCGCTCGGGAAGTTACTCCCCTCGAGCAACAAATCTTCGGTACCCCCGAACCCCTTCTCCCTCGTCTTTCACCTCTCCCTCTTCGCTCTCCCTCCCCCGACCCCAACCTACTGGGCTTCGTTCTGCACGTACCGTACAATTTACGGAACAGACGCACAGTAATCCCTCCTCCCCGCCTCCCTGTGGTCTTAACCGATTTCCATCGAGATGGACCAATTCAACCAAGACCAGCTGCAGTTCATGCAGCAAATGACCGCGTTAATCTCAGCGCAGGTCGCCAACCAGGTGGCGCAGCACGTCGCCAACGCGGTGGCGAACGCGCAGCAGCAGCAAGGCGGAGGGGCCGCCGCTAACCCCAATCAGAACGTTGACCCCACGAAACGGGGCGTTGCCGACCCGGGTATGTTTGACGGGTCAATCAGTAAATTTGAGGAATGGTGGGCCAAGATGAAGGCCTTCATCGTTACGGCCCAGTCGACTAGTCCTCGGGCCAGGACTCTCATGGTCTGGACCAGGATGACCGGTCCGATTGCCGGAGCTTACGCGCGGGCGCGTATCGACCAGTGCCTCCCCACCGGCACGTGGCCCTCATACGACGACTTGGTGGCGGAAGTGGAAGCGCGCTTCAGGCCGCTTCACAACAAAGACTGGGCAAAGGATCAGCTCAGCAAAATTCGGCAGGGTTCGGCCAGAACGGAGGAGTTCTTGGCCAAATTTAATGCACTAAGGACCGCGTCCGGGGTATCCGACGACTATGCTATCTTCATGCTGGAAAGGGCCATCCGCCCCGAAATTCTCCAGCAAGTTTTCGTTCAGGGACGCCGAAAGGCTACCTGGGCTGAGTATGACTGTAAGGTTGAGTTGCCTTAAGTCACACCCGCGAACTGTACCGTATGGTATTCGCAGTGTAAATTTTAAGACAGTGATGTCCTTAAGTCACTACGATGATTTTTATATACTAGACATGCAGGCATGTGATACCGGAGTATCACATGCCTGCGGATGATTACAGACATTCTAAATTAGGGCACGGCCCCTAACACCCTCCCCCTGTAGAGCCGACCTAGGCTCGTAAGACGAGAAGAAAAGAAAAAGAAAAGAAAAAGGAAAAGGAAAAGGAAAAAGAAAAAGAATAGGGAAGACCCTATGTACATTCACGCGAGATGTTGAATCTCGCAGCACTACTAATCCGAGGGTTACGCCTCATTTCAGCAATGCAGAGCAAGGTACGAAAGGTGTTGAACCCTTCGTACCACAACTCGAACTGAGGGGTTACGCCCTCGAGAAGACGATCCAGCACCCGATGTAGCGTCCCTTCTACATCGGAGCCGGCTCGTCCCTCATCTCGCCCTCCTCGGGCTCGTCATTTTGTTCGGGAGTCCTCTCCCGCGAAATTCGACCTTCCACCCCCAAGTAGTTGGGCAGGTCATAGATAACTACAGCGGAGCAGAAGTCCCTAACGATAGGGAGTTCTGCGTCGCTGATTGTGCGGGCCTCGTAGGCCGCAATGCGCTCGGTAGCGATCCCGAGGGCCCTAGCCTGGCGCTCGACCCACTCCTTCGAGCGGTTCTCCTTCAATACTGGAGGGTCGTTGATTGCCGCCCTCAGAAGATTGAGCGCGGCTCGCACGTTGGGGTCTCGTTCCCCCCCATTATCGACAGCGCGGGTAATGTACTCTCTACCCGCCCTCCTGGCCCAAACGAGGGCATCGTCGGCATCGTGAGGAGTGATGCCATTAGCCGCGAGGTATGCGGCGATATCAGCCATACCGGCTGAGCGAGTGAACTCCCCTTCCCAGGGGACACGGGTACCATCACGAGGGGCCACCTCGGCACATTCCAGAAGGGCTCTGTAGCGACCCTTCGCTGCAAGGAGACGAACTAGCTCCCGGAACCAGACCATCCGGTCATAGCTCCCTCTGGGGACTGGAGCCAGTCGTTCGTAGAGGAGGAATCCTCGTACTAATTGTGCTGTGGGAGGGCTGATTTCCCACTCGTCGTCGTCGGGGCGCTCACTGACACCTAGCGCCCCAGGGAACATTCGCGAGAGCTCGGAGCTCTCGTCTGAACCGTTGTACCTATTCTGGTACTCGTGGATAAATTTAACCCAGTCAGCGACTGGGGCTTCGAGGCTCGGAGCCTCTCGTGGTAGTTCGGGGATCCCCCCTTTTCCCTTCTTTCCGGAGGTTCGACCTCCTCCTCTAGGATTAAACGCTCGACCCCTTGGAGGGGGTCGTTCTTGATGAGCAGGGGCTTGGGGAACCCCAGGGTTTTCGACCATCAGGCGGTCGCGGAGAGGCACGATGGGTCTCTGACCCATCTCTGGCAAAGGAGCGGCGGGTTGACCCTCTATCCGCTGTTGTAAGGCCGGCTGTCCACCGGCGGGTTGTAACGCGAGGGCTTCTTCCTCCCTCCTTGCCCTTTCCTTGTCTCGTAGCGCCTCTCTCCTCTGGCGCGCTTTCTGGGAGGCCCAAACAGGCGGCCTCCATTCCTTGAGTGCGAGGTTCATGACCTCGTTCGTGTCTAACCTGCACTTTTTCCACAGGTTAACGTAGGTGATCAAATCTTGCGCCCTACGGACGCAAGGAGCGTTCTCCTCTGGTTCTTCGTACGCTTCGGCGTACAACTTGCGGATTTCCTCCGCGGTGTTAACGAGTCTAATGGGACCCATTATCCCCCTGTCCCATCTGGTCACTGATGCGACGAGGTTTCCTCGTCTGAGGGGAACAGGAGGGGGGGTCCCCTGGCGAATGTTGGCGAGGGCGGCGCCAAGCCTCTCATCATTATAGGCGTAGAGGTTGTCATTGATCCTCACAAAGAGGATCGACCTCACGCCATCCCTGCCTTGCCCAAGGACCCGTACTCTGTACGGGTTCTCTTTTCCCGTAAATTCAGGGAAGAGGGTTCCCTGAGAGGCAGTATCGACGACCATAGGGATGTCGTCATCGTAGCATTGTTGAACGGAGGTATCTTCCTCCATGGCGGTGTATTCGTAATCAGGCGCTGCCTGATGGGTATCGTCGTCGAGCTGCTTCGCCTTGCCCTTTCTCGACACTACAGGTTCAACCTGCGACGCAGGTTTAGCCTGTACCCTCCCCCTTGAAGAAGAAGAGGGCTGTGGTGCCGGTGGAGGCGGCAGCCTGGAGGAACTAGCCTCCGCGTTTGATGAATAAGTACGCCCCCCCAGGGAGGCGACACGAGCGCGTTCGAAGTCACGCGCAGCTTGCTCAACCGTAGTGGGAGCGGGGATGGTGGGGGTAGGTTCGCGTTGAAGATCATCGATCTTCCGGAGGGCACGACGGAGGTCGTAGGAGGTGTCCTCGAGATCACGCTCGAGACGGCTGATACGACGACGTAGGTCGTCGTAAGGGGTACGTTTGATGAGACGCGCGGTCTCATCAGCCAAAGTAACGATAGCAGGCATGATACCTGCGTCGGACAAGGCCATGCCTTGGGAGAGATGAAGCGCGTAAGACGCGCACTGGTCACAAGCGCCGTGATGGCGCAATAAAGGAAACTGGGGGTGGCATTCCCAGTACGGGCAGGAACGTTTGTCCCGGCGGGGCTCATACTCGAGGGACGACGAGCGTGAGGGTGATCGTGGCCGCTTCTGGCCACTGCTGACCGTACGCAGACTGCGTCGGTCGACGGGGGACGGGGAGTACGAACGTGATGGCGAGCCATCGTGAGGCGCGTCGGAACGCGCGGGGGATCTGCCTCGCCAGGGCGAGGGAGATCGGGACGGGGTGGGGCTAATAGAGCCTTGTGGGCTTGGGGGTTCTCTGCGACGGTGATCGCGGTGGGACATTGTATCTACTAGAACGTTATGAGCGTTAGAGAAAAAGAAAAAGAAGAAGAAGAAGACGGAGTATTGTAAAAAGAAAATCACGTGATCAGTAAAGTTAATGCACGTGAAACAGTGAAAATGTGATCGGAGGAAAGTATATACTCTAATTAAATTTGGTAACTATGCTGTGCTCGAGGCCGACGGTATTATTGACGGTATTATTTTTATTTTTATCTTTTGTTTGTTTTTATTTTTGTTTTTTCTGACTTGTCCGTTTGCTTCCGGTAGTAGTCTCCCGACTACGTTTAACCACTTAGTGGTTACCGTACGCCTACGCGTACTATTTCGCCCTTCGGGGCAACTGGCGTATACTTTGTACGCCCTGGAGCTCGAGGTACCTGTCGAGGGCCTCAAGCTCCTTACAATTAGACACCGGCTCCCATGTCGTGTCTCCGAGGTTCCATCTCACAAGGAACTCTACCTTGTTATTCGTCCACCGGTGAGCCGTTATCTCATCTACTAACCACTCCTCTTCGTCGGTCATACCGACATCGTAGAACGCGTGCGCGTCACGCCTCGGGAACAGAACATCATCGTTCTGTTCGTATCTGCGCAGTAACCCGACGTGGAACGTTGGGTGTATGCGCCGCTGGCGCAATTGTTCTGGCAGGTCCAGAGTGTAGGTGTCGTTCGCGCTGTCACAGCGCAACACTTTCATCGGACCGATGAATTTTGGCACGAGCTTTCGTGCACGTCCCTTCGGAACGCTCAGGTTCTGAGTAGAGAGATATACGAGGTCCCCCTCTCGAAGGCTGAAGCCTTCCTTTCGTTTCTTATTCGCATGGTACGTCTGTATTACCCTGCTTTCAATGATGGCGTCATGGGCCATCTCAAGATTTTCTAACGCTTGTTTTACGAAGGTCTTTACTCCCGGTGCCGTTGAGGGCGTCCCCCCTCTGACTCGTTGCATTACTTCGGGCATGTACCCGTAATTTAACTCGAAGGGTGCGAACCCTGTCGAGCTACTTATGCTCGAGTTGATCGCGAACTCGACCATTGGCATCTTCGATGTCCAATCCGTCTGGTCTGGTCGGACCATGGCTCGTAGCATCTGCGCTACATTCCTTATCGCTCGTTCAGACGCTCCGTCTGTTTGTGGATGGAACGCCGTCGACATTAGGAGTTTCGCTCCCAACATTCTGTGCATTTCGCGCCAGAAAGTCGACGTGAACTTCGCGTCTCGATCTGAGACTATCGTCTCTGGTAGTCCGTGTAGTCGGACGACTTCCCGTATGAACATCCCCGCGAGCTCTGACGCTCGTATCGTCGTAGTCACCGGTACTAGGTGTACCATCGACGTTAGACGGCACAGGACCACCCACAGGTAGTCGTGCCCGTCGCTCGGTGGGAAAGGTCCCACAAAGTCCATTGCTATCGACCCCCAGGGTCTTCGCGGCACAGGCAGACTGTGCAATAGACCCTTCGGTCGTTGATTGTCGTTCTTTGTCGTCTGACATATCGGACATGTTCGACAAAACTTGTCCACCTCCCGGCCGAGCTTCGGCCACCAATACCATCTGCGGATATAGTCCGCTGTCCTCTGGGATCCAAAATGTCCCAGCGTCCTGTGCGCTTGATCGATTACCCTGGCGATAGTATCATCGCCGTCGTACTTTGCATGGGGAAGGCATAACACCTTCTCTCCTCCACGATTTCTCGTGTACAGAAGGCCATCTTCCCCTTCGAACTGAGGATAGTGTGACGGCTGTGCCATCACTTTCACGAGTACAGGATCGCTTCTATATCCTGCGTGGATAGCGTTCAGGAAGCCTGGTGCTTCTCCAAATATTATTGGGGAGGCTTTAGAGGCCTCGGCAGATTCGAGTATCGTAGGGTCTTCCTGCGCACTTGCGCTAGGGGATTCCTTGTTACTCTGATCTGCGGCTGAGGCCATCTCTTTAGCCTCTTCATATCTTTTCTCGACCTTTTCCTTCAACCGGCTACTCTTCCGAGGGGTATCTCCCTCTCTCATCGCTGATAACTTCAGCTCTCGCCACCTGTCTTGAGGGAGGTCGTCCCCCTCTGGGTCCAAACGTATATCTGCGTCGGCCCATTCTACTTCATCATCGGAGGCTACGTCCCCTCCTTCTTGCTCATAGTAACGAGAAAGGCAATCCGCTACGCGGTTCTCCGTGCCTTTTGCATAGACGATGTTTGCGTCGAATCGTGACATGTAGTCCAACCAGCGGACTTGTCGGCTCGACAGTTTTCGTTGGGTTTTGAGGTACCCCAACGCCTCATGATCGGTGACGATCGTAAACTTGAAGCCAAGGAGTTTATCCTCCCACTTCAAGAGCGCTTCGATTATTGCGAGAGTTTCTCGCTCGAATGTTCGATAATTCTGTTGAGCATCGCTCAACTTTTTCGACATAAATCCTGCTGGTCGGCAGGTTTTCCAGTCGGGCCCTTGCCCGTATAACGCACCCACTCCATAGAGTGATGCATCACACACGAGCCATATTGGCTCTTCTTTTCGCAGATCAATAGGCCGCAGGATCGGATACTTGCACGCAAGATCCTTGATCACTTGGAAGCACCTGTCGTGGATTTCCCTCCACTGAAACGGATGTTCGTTCCGTTGTATACCAGTCAGGGGCGTAGTATACGCCGATATGTCTGGCATAAACTGTGCTAGATACTCCACTAGTCCTACGAACCTTTGGACTTCGTTTAGGTTCTTCGGAGTCCTCCAGCTCCTGATTCGAGACATCTTGTCTCTGTCGGCGTGGACGCCCTTAGCGTCTATGATGTGCCCTAGGCAGTCCAATTTTTCTGCATAAAGGTCGCACTTCTCCTTCTCAAGGTAGAAGTCGGCCTTTTCTAGTGTTTCAAACACTATCCTGAGGTGTCGTTCGTGATCCTCAATTGTGTCGCTAAAGATGAATATATCATCGAGATAGATGTATACAAAATGTCCTATGTGATCTCTGAAGATCACTGTCATAAGGCGTTGAAACGTCGCAGGGGCGTTACAATCTCCCTGCTGCATTACTTGACTTAAGAAGGTCCCATATATCGTCGAGAAGGCCGTCTTCCAGACGTCTTCGGGTTCTATACGAACTTGTTCGTATGCGTTTGATAAATCGATCTTTGAGCGATACTTCGCTCGCGCTACGTCCATTCGTATCTGGTCCTGATCCGGGAAGGGGGTGACGTCCTTCACAGTATTTTCGTTTCTCTTGCGGCAGTCAATGACTGTCCGCAGCTTTCCATTTTTCTTCGGGATGCATAGCATCGGAGCAGCCTGTGGGACGCTTTTCAGCACCCACCATTCTGCATCCGTATACAGTCGGATTTTATCCGACAACTGTTGTTTAAGCGCGTCAGCGCACCGTGGCAGGTGATACGCGTACTGCTTCCTTTCGTCTATCAGGGGGATCCTGTGGTTTACCTCCCGTAGTGGAGGCAGTTTCGGGATCACCCCGCTAAGCCTGTGCTTATACCGTTCGAACCATTGGTTCCGTAACTGAGGTATATCCTCATTGCTCAACAATTTTTTTGGCTTTATTATTGCGAGATGTTCCTCGCTTTTCGTTGAGCCCCTTGGCTCTTTTACTCCATCGGATCCCCTCCCCCCTTTAGAGCCCTCGCGAGACTGAGGCCTCGCAGGGCGCGAGAGTCAATGCTTAGGACGGGATTTACCCGTCATCAGAGCCTCAGGCTCTGTGAGAAGAGGCACGCATTCCGCTGCTATCTGTATCGTCTTCTCTGCGAAGTTTAAGATCGCTTTAGTTTGTCTTAGGAAGGGGATTCCTATTATACAATCGTAGCGGTCAATATTCGCTACATCGAAGTATAATCTCTACTTCATAGTTTCCAATGCGCATTGTGGATATTCCACCATGAGTAATCTTCGACCGGCTGCCTATGCAGCCTAATTGCAGCGTCAGCTGCTGTTCGAGGGGAAAAACCCTCATCTTCGTGACCTTGGCGAATGCCGGGCTCACGAAATTACCCGTACTCCCGGTGTCTATCATCGTATACGCGGTACATCCGTTAATTATGCTTTGCAACGTTGCGCACGTTCGCAACTCAGGACTTATTTTGGGACGAGATCCCACTACATTATTCGTATGCATAGCATACCGAAACGATCGTGTCAATGACTTCGTCATCGGCTCGATCTTTGCAGCGAGATCCATTGCTGCCAATCGCGCGGTATGACGATATTGTCCTTCGTCGTTCGTGATAATCACATCACCGTGGGGAGTCACCACTATCATATCGTCGGGATATATTCCGACACGGCGATTAGTTTCAGTGGTTCGTTGGAGGCGAACCTCCATTGCTTCCAGTGCTCTTCGCACTTCTGGGGCCACGCCACTGCGTTCCCCCAGTATTTCTAATATATCTGCGATCGTCTGAAGCCTGTCGGCTTCCAAGGACCGTATCCGGTCTGCCATGGTTCGCATCGCATAACGCGTGCGATCCATGTTCATTCCGTGTCCCTCCATCTGCGCTCGGTCGCAATCTTCCCAGCCGTGGTCGTACTCCCTACGAGCTAATTGCTCTGGGTATCGCAACGCCACGTTCAACGTAGTGTCTCCGTCGATTGCCGACTCGGATACGTGCTCTATTCTTTGAGCGCATTCTCGGCATGAAGGTTCTTCATGGATTGCACCGTAGATGGGAGACCAAATCCATCGATTTCTCGTAGACATAGTATCTACCTGCGCTATTAAATTCTATGGCATCCTCCATTTGGGAGTCCATATCTTCGTCTGCTATCCTCAGAGACGCACTCCACAGAGGTCCCCCTGTACCTCCCATTACCAATGGTTGATATTCCATCGTATTGTCTCGGTTGATCCATACCTTACCCCACAGGGTATTGACTATCACTACGTCGGGATAAATCCCGACGTCACTCTCCGCCATACTTTGGCGGCGTATGTCAAATATGGCATTGTCCAGGTGCTCTTGTAGCTCCTGACTGCGTCCTGGCAGATGTCGCACGTTCTCTCGTGCCAATACCATTTGTCGCAGGGCATTCCTACGATAGCCCTCGCGGACTCTGAGATGGAATGCCATCGTCTGCAACGCAGCCCGTACGTGATTCGTACTACCATTCGCATCCGAGAGTCGTATGCGGTTTCCTTCTCCTACCCCTCTGTGGTATTCACGCCTAGCGTGTTCTTCCGGTACATTAAGTGCTCGTGCAAGGGACTCATCCCTACTAAGTAGCCCTTCCGCTACATGGTCGACTCGATGTCGACATTCATCGCACGTCCCTTCGTGCACTGCTCCATAAGTTCCGGACCATTCCCACTTTTCCTCCTGAGGTTCTTCTTCGTAGGAGCTTCCTTCATTTGCATCTGGGAAATCACTTCCCGCCTCGGAGACCTGGTCTCCTTTTGACGAGTCTTTGTCATCATGTACAATGCGCATCATAGCGCAAGTTACCTCCTCATCGGAAGCAACAGCTTCGTCTTCTTCGTGTATAGCACCGAAGTATGCGACGGGCTCGTCGTCGTCGTCAATCTCTGAGTACATTTCGTACTCGTCGACGATTTCCACTTCGTCACAGTGTGATCCTTCCTCGTGATCACTAGATTCGTTGTGACCGGGTTCACCTTCAACGACTTTCTCCCTCGTCGGGTTCCTCCGACTGATCTTTTGCGAGGGTATCGCGTCCCTCTTCCTCTTGGACGTCTACAGCGTATAGCCGCGGCTTAACCGCCGCTTTGTTCTTGTCCTTTCGAGGATGAGGGCAATCTGGGGCCATATGGCCCACCTCCGAGCAGTTGAAGCACGTTATCCCCGGCATGAACCTTCGGGGCTGCCGTCCTTTCTGCTGCGAGTCGTCTCGCTCCTTATGATGGTACTTATGGTCACCATCCTTACGGTGGAACTGTCCACCCTTCCTTCCAGCATCAGCGCCTCTTGGCGCAAAGTTCGCCTTACGTCGATATAACGTATTTCCCTTCTGGAAGTACTTATAATTGTCCTTGTTCATGGAGCTACCTGCGCTCCTGTTTCCATGTGGGTGTGAGCCACTTCGTCCCTGGGAGGTCTTCCCTCCAGAGCCGGCGTGGCTCGTTCTCATATGCATATTCACTGCTTTCTGCGCAGTTTCCATGCGCCTTACTTCTTCGAGGATCTCCTCGATCGTTGAATGCTCTGCGGATATTCTGCGAGCTTCGAATATCGATTTAATTATAGAGTGTGGTAGCCCCCGCAGGAACTTCCTCCTGAACGAGTAGTCGTCCGGAGGCTGCACCATTCGGTGCGCACGACGCTTCAAGTCGTTGTAATACGCAAGGGCCCCCTTGTCATATTCGAACCTCGTTCGATCATACTTGTCGGCAGCGTTCTGCGCCGATGCCTCGTGGACGAATCGCTTAAATAGTCCACATATGAGTTCTTCGAAGGTCCAGTGATGTACTTGTCGATTCGGGGAGTCGACCTCTTGGTCATACCATTGGGAGGCTAGACCCTCCAAGTACAACCCAGTGTACAATACGCGATCTTCATCGCGATCAGGGCCGGTGACCTTGAATGTACGAAAGTACTTTAATATCTGGCCCAGCCAGTCGTCGAACTTATCCAGGTCATCCTGGCCTCCGTACTTCCCGGGCTTAGGCGGATTCATCGCCTTCACTTCAGGTCCAACCTGTCCCGTCGGTAGCCCGACTTGTTCCCAGATACGCTGTGCGTATTTGTTTTGCATGAAATCCATGTACCTCGTATTACCTGGGGTGAATCCCCTCAGATAGTTCGGTCGGTTTCCCTGGACGACACGTCGTCCCCCAACTATGGGAATTCTCCCATACCCTCGAGGATCGTCATCGTCCTCTTCGTCCGGATCATCACCGCCAGGGGGTCCTCCTCCTGGAGGGCCACCGTCAGGGGGACCACCCCCAGGGAATCCCTGACCAGGGAAGTTTCCCCCATAGTTATTTCCTTCGGGAGGGCCGCCTCCATCTTCATTTCGGCCGTACCAATTCTCGGCCGCTTCATCTCGATCATTTCCTCCAGGGGTATTATCCCTGTTTCCTCCGGCAGCGTTTCTGGCTGCAATAGTGCGATCTCGGGCCATCTGGTGGAGTATCGCAGCCCCCCGCTCGTTTCCAAACATCTGTCGGATTATATCCGAGTCTCGCCTCGAGAAGTATGCAGGGCGATCTGGCATGTTAGGAGCGAATCCGCCCCTTCTGCCGAGAGCGTCAGCTCTTTCGAATGGGAGGTTTTCCCTCCTTACTGGCATTCCTGGCCAGAAATGAGGGATTGTCCCCTCTCTCTTAATCGTAGGTTCGACATCCGGAGTAGTCGTCCTGCTCGCACTCTTGGCGGCGAGTGCCCGCCTATACCTCTCTAATTCTTCTGCGTGATGCACGCCGGGGTTTACCCCATGATTGTCGAAACCTTCGGGGCCATACCCGTAGTCCAGCCACTGTTGCTGCAGACTTTCGAGGAAGTCGTTCATAGCCTCGAAGGCCATGCGAGGGTCGATTGGGGCATCCCTCTCATTCGTCTCTCTCCTCGAAGGCTCCTCGCCTTCTTCAAATATCTCAATTGAAGGACTCTGAGTCCTTCGTACTAACATGGGGTCGGAAGACATTCGTGACTTATCTAGCTCAGTGCGCTGAGGAGTAAGGGGACTCATCGAGTCTCTGGCTGCCTCATTCCCCTCTCTCGCAGCTCGTTCGATGCTGCTCCCCAAAGTCGTTGAGGTATTCAACCCTCCGGGCATATGCGCACCCGGCGCTACAGATCCAGGCTGTCTGGCACTCGTCTCTTGGGAGGCGCTTCCGGCCGGCGGCTGCCTGTCCTCCGTGTTCTCATCATTTCTTTGGACCTCGGATGGTCCCTTTTGCTTTCGACGACTATTGTCGTCTAGAGGGGGATCCCCTCCGTCGGGCGGCTTGCTCTGGCCCGACTTTACTGCGCGAGCATATGCGCGGGTAGCCGTGCGGCTCATTGCGAATACTTTGACGAGAGTTCAAAAAATTGTAAGGTTGTGTTGCCTTAGTTCACACCCGCGAACTGTACCGTATGGTATTCGCAGTGTAAAATTTAAGACAAAGATGTCCTTAAGTCACTACGACAATTTTTATATACTAGACATGCAGGCATGTGATACCGGAGTATCACATGCCTGCAGATGATTACAGACATTCTAAATTAGGGCACGGCCCCTAACAGTTAATGACCACATTGCGCACTTTCACTGCATTTCCGACATCATCGACAACTTCGCTTTTCCAAACCTCCCCATCCGTCTTTCTCTAACGGTCCTGAGAAGGCTAATATCTCAGTGCCTTACCTCCCGCATACGTCCCTTACTTTCCCTTCAACCACTTCCTTCCCGCCTCGCTGAAGAGATAATAGTGATGGGAGGCCTGGGGGTTATACCTGGGGTCTCCCTGATGAAAGGAAAGGGTCAGTTCAACCCAAGGGGGCTTGAGGTGCTTGGTAGAGTCAGGAAGAGGAGGAGAAAAGACTTGAAAATGCGCCCTAGAACCCAAGGATAGTCGAGATAACGTCTAGAGAGAGTCTGATAGTGGAGAAATGATAATCCAAAGGCTCCGGCCTTGGATTTCCATCTTACTTCGTCTCTAAAGTGGCTGTTCTTATTCTAAGTAAGTAAGTACATGCTAAGTATGAGTCTGGCTTACATAAGCCAAACTCGTCCAAACACTAAGTAAAAAAAGTCAAGTAAAAGAATAGAAACAGAAACTACGATAAAAACAAAGAAATATAGTAAATCCCATGGTAGGGAGGATGCCATCCCTACATCCGAGGGTGGCTTTAGACAGTGACTGTCCCCAGTCATCACATACCAAACTGTATCCTAAGATGAGGGGAGGGGTATCATCCTCGAAACAAAACTCTAAGTAGAGACTCAAAAATGCGAATTCAAAATGAAAGAGACCATGAAAAAGAAACCAAAATCACTACTCAGCTGATGGGGGGGGCAGTTCGAAGGTAAATTGAAGGTCGTCGAGGGGAAGAGGAGGCTCGGGGGTGGCTCGAAGTGGTCTCGAGGGGGCTCAAAGGTGTATCGAGATGGTTCGAGGGCGAAAGATAGCTTGGGGGTGGCTCGAAGGGGCCTGGCTGACTCTCGAAGGGGAGAGGCTCACTTTCGAAGGGGGCGGGCTCACTCTCGAGCTCGAAGGGTGCTCAGGGGTAGTCTCGAGATCGCCTCGACATCAGCAAAACAGCCTTTTTTGACTACAGGCAGGACAGTTGATGCATGCTTGTGCAACCCTGTACAGCCTGTACAGACATGAGCTTCTTTGGCTACCAGTAAGACAGTTCACATGCCTCTGTGTGCATCTGTACAGCCTGGACAGACTCATTAACACTACATGTACTCTTGTACACTGTTACCTACACTTGAGTCACTAGTAGCTATATTAATCACAGAGCTCACAGAGATGACAGCCAAGAACTATTGATGACACAAAACTCAAACAGGTACAAAAAGAGCACAACATCACGGCAATACATTTCGTGCAATGGGTAGTAGACTACACAGATAACATGATGGCTACAGGTTGAAAACACTCAAGAGGACGTGGTAGGTACCCCAACATCAGGGTTATAGCCGCAACGCTGTAAAGTTGGATAATGGGAGGCCTGGGGTTTTGCCTGAGGTCTCCCCGAGTGAAAGAAGTGGTCAGTTCGACCTGAGGGGGCTGGAGTGCCTGGTAGAGTCAAGAGAAAGGGGAAAAAAAGCCTAAAACGCGCCCTAAAACCCAAAGGATACCTGAGATAACGTCTGAAGACTGTCTGGTGATGGAGAAGTAATAATCCGAAGCCTCCGGGCTTGGATTTCCGTCTTTCGTCTCTGGTAATGCGGCTTGTTATTGTTTTCTAAGTATGTACAACATGCTCTAAGTGCGAGTCAGGCTTACATAAGCCAAAACTCGCACAAATACTAAGTAAAAAAAGTAGAGTAAGGATAAAAAGAACAAAAAAACTAAAGTAGAAACAAAGAAATAATGGAAATCACCTAGTAGGGAGTTTACTCTCCCTACAACGCCTCACAACCATGCGCACCCGTCCAACATGTAGCTCTGCGGTGGCCAGCCTCGACCGTGCTTTCTCAACTTGCAAACGATTGTACTGTAGCTGTAGCATATCACAACGAACGAGTTGCTCTGCGAGAGATTGTTGGATGTGGTGTACGTTGCAATTGCTGATCGCCGTTTCTAAAAGTAGATGTGCCTCCACCAGATTGTCCGGGGAAGAGATCACCGAAGGTGCGAGAACCTCCGATGGCTAAGTCGCGGTCGGCTAGAATCCAGAATGCAGAGTCAGACTACTCACCACGTCACATCCTCTACTGGATCGCGGGCCAGCAGCGCATCCAGAAGACCGTTCCTCCTCCTCCAGCTTTTGGGAGACGCCCCTAGGAGTGGATACCGAGAAGTGTCGCTGGTTTGAAGGCGAAGAGGGATCATCAGGCGATGCTGGCACCGTTAAAGGTGAATTGGAAGTGGAATAGAAGCCTATAGCCAGTGAATGCGTAGTCGACGACATGCGAAAAAGTGGATGTTACAAACAAAATAGGGAGGAATGGAACGGAGAACCTTCACAATCCATGGAGCTGTTAGGAATGTCGAGGCCGGTCATGAGCGTGATATATGTGACTAGTGTCTGCTAGGTGGCACGACAAGAAACACTGCTGATTACAAATCAACAAACGACGATCTACGCTAAGTGCTGACGCTACTAGTGCGATATGACTTGAAACAATTTTGGGCTTTCCGGCGCTTTCCGAGAATTTCAATCTCAGTGTTATTCCCCTGTCGTGCCCTTTCTCCTAACTCCCACCCTTCCCACCTTCGATCGAGGCTCGATTCTGGTTGCGAAGATGAGATATACGTGTCTGGGTAAGTTTTCATGTGTGTATGCTCTTATTTCTAACATCCTGTGTCTAGATCACCACCGGCACGAGTTATCTGACCTCACCAGGAGGACGACAAAACTTCTACGTGCGAGACCACTTCTGGTCCTCTGCCAGGGTCACACGAGTCGGTTTGCATCATCTCGGAGGCATGTAGTGATGGTAAGGCCGTTCCATGCTCTAGATAAGTCTCTTCCATGTCGGAGAGTGTCTGCATGTGACCTAACTTTGCTCTCACAGTCGTAGCATCCCGAATTTGAGCGGGTCGGTCATCAATGGGTTTTGCAGACTGGGAAATTCAGTATGAGGTCGAGGAGCATCGGGTATGTCACGAGTTGATCTAATTTCATTTGCGATTCAAGTGGGTGTTCTCGGGGTTAATAGAACGAGTTCCGGGTATTGTCACTATGCGATCGTGTCCAGGTATGTCCAGTGCACTTCAGCCTGCATCAACAATAATGAAAAAATTGCGAATATCCATACAGTGCCAGGCTCATACGTGGAAAAATCCAATTTCTCCAGGTCTACGCCCTCTGGCCTGACTCTTTGTATTATAACCTCATCATCTATATACTGACTCGTCTTGTCAGGGACTTCGAGTGCAGATGTGCATTCATCGGGCCACTCGGGATCGAGTTTTCGTTGTCTCGGTGGTTTCGAGGGCTGTCTGGGTGTCCCATGTCTGTGTTTCTTGCGTGGTGGTGGTGAATCGAACGCTGCCATCGTGGTCGTCATCATGTGAGGTCTCCCCTATTTAGTTGGTATTTGACAAGTTGCAACTACTCGAACGACATGCTAGGTATCGAACAATACAGTGGCAACGTCGACAGCGACGACGACTCCCGACAAGTCTTCAATCAACCTCCACCCAAACCACCTCCACCCTAGCCAGTGTCTGCGAAGCCAAAGCGACGTAAGAGGATAGCCATAAACCTTCTCCCTCCACAAAATGATAACGACGAGCCCCCGACCAAGAAACCACGTATCACGTCCAGCAGCGGTCAAGGAGCAGGCAAGTCTTTACTGGGCATGCTTCTGGCACCGAAACAGGCTCGTAACTGCGACTGTTGTATATTACAAGCATTTGTAATACAAGTTGTAATGTAACATGACTTTGGGGACAGGTGTGATCTAGCAAGGCCTTGCTGGATGAACGTACCTATTTAGACGTAGCAAGGACGGTGCGTTGCTAGCAAGATATTGCAGCGCTTGCTAGAAAGTGTATTTCCGGGCGAGCGCTGCAATTTCTGGCGGTCCCTGTAGGTCTTGCTAGGCACAGCCACTTTGCTGATGAGTCGGGGTGGTGTTAATTTTATACATACATGAATACACTTGTAATCTAACTCTAATCCGTGTTCATCTCCCTGCGTCCTCACCACCATGCCTAAGGCCAAGTGGAAGCTTTGTCGATCGCAAAAGATATCGCACTGCCCTGACTGCGGGAAGAGGTTTGCAAGCGAAACACGAGTTCTTCAGCACATGAATCAGCCCTCAAACGCGTGTGGTTCGTGGACGGACCACTTCTCATCATATCCACGTCGCAACGCCTCCACCACCACTCGGAATGGCACAGAAACTCACCATCCAACCGAGCTTCAACATCAAGCTGGCGCAAATTGCAACGGAGATCTTGAAGAAGACGTTGCTGACTATGGACTAGCCTCGGATGGATTCGGACTCGGAGCAGTTGAAGATACCGCGAGCCACGCAGTCAGTGAGCACCAAGGTTGTACTCCCGTCCCCATTATCGATAGTCACCCAAACATGCCGTCGATATATCCAGGGGGAACCACCTTCATGGACCGGTTCTTCGACGACCAATACGTGACACTTCGGCGGCAAAATTTATATTATCCCTTCGCATCGGCGGGAGATTGGCAGTTGGCGTCGTGGCTTCTGCGTTCACGGCTAAGTATGGCCGCCATTGATGACTTTTTATCTCTGCAACTGGTGCGTCTAGCCATCCTTCTCTTTGGCTACTTTTTGTTGAATGCAACTCATCCCAGGTCAAGCAAGTTCCCATCTCCTTTCGATCTGCAAAGGAGCTATGCCTTCGTGCAGAGATGTTACCATCCGGTCCCCGCTGGAAATCACACACACTCCTCCCTCAGGTTCCGACTAAGCGCAAACCCATCATTTACTATCGAGATCCGCTCGAGTGTCTTCAGTCCCTTCTCAGTCATCCCTTATTTACATCCCACATCTCCTTCATCCCACGGAGAGTTTGGTCGTCGTCTGCGCGGATAGTCCGTATCTACGAGGAGTGGATGTCAGGCAATCATGCTTGGAGCCTACAGGTAAGCCGTTAGCCACTCAAAGCTCGACGCATTTTCGATTTGACAAAGGATCAGATACCAAACGGTGCAACGCTTCTTGGAGTCATCTTGTCTTCTGACAAGACCAACATCTCGGTGATGACTGGGAATAGGATGGCACACCCACTACTCCTTAGCCTCGCCAACATCGACGCCGACATTCGGAGTAAGGGGTCACTACATGGCCATGTTCTCCTTGCACTCTTACCGGTTGTATCATTCATCCATGGGAAGACTCGCGTTCGCAGCCTGTTATCTGACCGGCTCGTCCACGAGAGTCTAGACTTTGTACTGAAGCCGCCCCTCAAAGTTGCAGCGGCCGTTGGGGTTATGATGAGTGACCCTGTTGGCAACTTGCGTTACTGTTTCACCCCCCTTATCGCTTATATCGCTGATACACCAGAGCAGAGTCTACTTGCGTGCATTAGTCCCAAGGCCTCGCCAGTATCGACCGCGGTATACAAGGAATTTGGAGACCCTTTCCCCCATCCCCCACGCACAGCCGGGAGAACCCTTGACGACATCGAACGGGTGTGCATTGAGGCTGACCCGAATGACTTCGAAGAATTTCTCAAGGCCGCTAAGCGCTACTCTCTTAGCGGTGTACACAAGCCATTTTGGCGAGACTGGCCACTCTCCGACCCTTCGAAATTCCTCACGCCAGAGGTCCTACACCATTTCCACCGCATATTCTGGGACCACGACTTGCAGTGGTGTAGTATCGTTCTCGGACCGGCCGAGATCGACTATCGTTTTTCTCTCATTCAAACACCAGTCGGGTACCGCTCATTCGGAGAAGGGGTATCGAAGCTTAAGCAGGTGACAGGTCGTGATCATCATGCCGTGCAAAGGTACATCGTTGGAGTCATCGCGGGTGCTGTCCCTCCGAAGTTCCTCTTATCTATCAATGCCCTTCTCAGTTTTCGCTATCTCGCTCAGATGCCCCGTTTCGATCATGACGCCTTGGCTAGAGTCGAGATGGCGCTGAAAACATTTCATGATAACAAGGCAGCTATCATTTCTAGCGGCAGAAGGCAGGGTAGTAATGGACCTCTTCAGCACTGGGAGATCCCAAAGCTTGAGCTCCTGCAGCATGTCGTGTCGTCTATCCACAACTCTGGAGCTGTCATGCAGTGGACAGCCGATGTTACAGAGCATGCACACGTCACTGAGATCAAACAGCCTGCACGCACTGGAAACAACCAGGATTATTACGCACAGATAGCCCGACACCTGGACCGCAGTGAAAAATGTTTCCGATTCAACCTTGCCACCCGTCTTGCATCTGCTGAACAAGGAGAATCGGGTGAAGACGACGAAGACCAAGAGGACGAACATGAGCCGGACTTTGAAGCACTTCATGTTACCCACTACTACACTCCAAGTCGCACATCCGTTAACTACTTTGAGTCTGCCGAAGCGTTGGCTAGTGGTGCCGTTCCCAATGCCGTACTCCCCCATAGAATCTTCGTGACTTCCACAACCGCATTCCGTTTGGCTGTCAAACCATCACTGCATGTCACGATTGATGAGGCTGCGGAGACATTCGGTTTGTCCGACCTATGACCGGCAATCACTGACTACGTTCGCCGCGATGATCGTTTAATGACTGAAGTACTCAATCCCTCCGCTGAGAAGGTACAGATCTGGTTCAAAGTTCGGGTTCAGCAGCCCAGCTATCATGACCGATCGTCGCTCGAGTCACCACAAAGTCTTCTCGCCTCCCCTCCCTCAGCGTATCTTCCTGGCGGTGTAAAGTTGGATAAGGAAAAGTGGGGGGAGTGACCTAGAGGGTCTCCCTTTGGATGGTGGGGTCAGTTCGACCCAGGGGGCTAGAGCTTGGCTGGTAGGGGTGAGAGAGTGGTGAAAAGACTTAAAACACGCCCTAATAGATCCAAAAGAGAGTCGAGATAACGTCTGATGGCAGTCTGATATTGGAGAAACAATCTCCCGAGCTTCGGCGTCTTATTTCCGTCTTCTTTCGTCTCTGGTAAAGCGGCTGTTGTTATTCTAAGTATGTACAGACTGCTCTAAGTGCGAGTCTGGCTTACATAAGCCAAACTCGTCCAAATACTAAGTAGCAAGGGAGTAGAGTAGGGGATAAAAGCAAAAACAAAAGTAAAAACAATGAAATAAAATAAATCCCCTAGTAGGGAGGACTCCCTCCCTACATCCGAGGGTGGCTTTAAATAGTGACTGTCCCCAGTCAACACATACCAAGATATATCATAAGGCGAGGCAAGGGGTATCATCCTCGAAACAAAAGTCTAAGTAGAAACTCGAAAATGCAAACTCAAAATGAAAGAGACCATGAAAAGAAACAAAAAATCACTACTCAGCTGATGGGGGAGGCAGTTCAAAGGTAAATCGAAGGTCTTCGAGGGGAGGAGGTGGCTCGGGGGTGGCTCGAAGCAGTCTCGAGGGGGTTCGAAGCGGTCTCGAGGGAGGCTCGAAGGTGGATCGAAGTGGTTCGAGGGCGAAGGGTAGCTTGGGGGTGGCTCGAAGGGGCTTTCGAAGGGGGCGGACTCACCCTCGAGCTCGAAGGGTGCTCCAGGGTAGTCTCGTGGTCGACTCGAGGGGAGGAGAGGGGCCGGATCGACTTAGAACTTGAGAGGGGGGGTGGTACCTGGTCAACGAAGCTTCCTGGGCCTCGAGCGAGAACCCAGAAATCCAAACGACGCTGTAGAGTGTGTCCGAGAGCCTCTCGAGGGATCTCCTCACCTGTGGGCAGCACAACTCGACCTCGAACCAACCTACACCTGCCAGCTGCTAGATACGAAGCGCAGACCTTACACTGTGCTCGAATGTGCCCTTTGCGACCACAGAAGAAGCAAAAAGAAGTGCTTCGAGGGGGAACTCGGTGCCTCGAGAACTCTCGAATGGGAGGGGGTGGCTTGCTCGAAGCCACAGGCTCTTGAAGAGGTGACAAACCTCTTGACGCTCTTGAACGCGACTCGAAACCAGTGGGGGCAGGCTTTGCTTTCGAAGTCAGAGCCTCTCGAAGGAGGAACGAGGGGGTGTGGGGTGGTTCGCAGCACGAGGGTGACTTCGAAGGAGTCCTCGGAGGGGACTCGAGATGAGGATAAGCCTTACCAGGGGATGTCGAAGATGCTTCGAAGCATGAGTACCACTTCGCGGGGGTACTTGAGGGCTCATGAGGTCGAAGGGGGTGAGTCGAGGTCGAGCTGAGTTCACGAGGCTTGCTCGAAGCAGTTTCGAGGCGAGGAGGACAAACCTTCGAGTGCTCTAAACCACCTACTGTGTGCGAGTGCGACTGTCGAACCTCTCTCGAGCTGCGAAGGGAGTTCGAAGGCGAGTCACGAGCCTGCTCACACGAGGCACTCCAACCTGGAGGAACAGGGTGTCTCGAGCCTGCGTTAGTGACTCGAAGGGGGAAAGAGCTGCTCAAAGCGAGCTCAGGGGGGCAAGGGGTGTTCTTCGAAGTTCGAGGGGCAGCCTCGAAGGGGGAATGAGAGGGGGACTTCGAGCTCGAGCTTCCCTGGGAGCATCTTCTAGAATGAGACCGAGAATACTCCGCAGGGGCACTAGACTGGTGGCTGGACAAGGGCGAGTGTGGGTGTCGAGAGGGTCCCTGGGGCGACTCGAGACTTGACGAGGGGTTCTTCGAAGCTAGATGAGGGGGTGAGCAGCCTACCCCATCCTTGATGACCTCCTTCGTAACATGAACAATGACCTCGACAGGCCATAGCCGGCCTGACTGGAGCAGGGGGTACCTGGATGCGAGCCTCCTCGAGACTTCGAGCTCGACCTGGGGTGGGAGGCCTCGAAGGAACAGCTGGGGCTGGTGGCTCATCTCGAGTATGTTGCCCCTTACCATGGCCAAGAATAAGAGCCGGAATACACGGAGGTACTTCCCCAAGGCTTGAACCGAGCTCAGCTCCCTGCAACGAGCTCCCTTGAGGAGAGAGTAGAACTCCTCGAAGTACTTGAGGTCGTCCTCGACTGGCTCGATCTCGGGGTACTGGAGGGTTACGAGTGCCTTGAAATCGTCCCATTGCCTACCAACTGGGACACTAGCAGCGAGGTGGCCCCAGAGAAGTCTATCGAGGGACGGGGCTCCCTCGATTGCAACCATCATCAGGGACGAATCCCCAGACCTTCCCTGGGCCTTACCATACTCTTCCACTTCTTCGAAATAGGCAGGCAGGTCCTGGGCCTGGCCTGAGAACTTCGGATGGGGCTCGAGTGGGGCTCGAGACTTTCTGTATCCACTTTCCATCATGAGCAGTATACACGAGATTCAAATGAATATATTTCACGTCGTAGTTGGTTAATACGAGGGTAGTGCGAGCCTTCGAAAGTCCGCGCCTGGTCTCAAAGGGATAAACGAAGGGTGGGGTCACCTCGTTGCGACCTCGACTGTCTATGGGGAGATGGGGGATGGATCCTGTACACAGGGGAGTGGGAGGGTCTCGTATACTCGTCACGAAGTGGTTTCGACCACTAAAACTAAAATTAGTTGCCTCAAAGGTGCAACTCGAAGTCTCGAAACTTAATTTGCAGCCTCACTTGACTGCAAAACGTGCAAGAAAAATGAACTATATTCGTCTTGATATGTCTAAGAACGAATGCAGGTGCGTCTAAAGGGAACGTCTATGTCTCGAAAGCGACTCGAAAGGGCTCAAAGTTTGTCTGGGGGTCTCGAAAGGGTCTCGAACGTCTGGGATCTCGAAGGGACTGGGAAGGTCTCGAAGGGGGTTTAAATCGATTCTAAGGGGTGGGGAAGGGATTCCTACGGCTCAAAGTAGCACGAAAATGCGAAGGGAGGTGCCAGGGAGCTGGGCTGTGGCAGGAGGGGAGGACGGCAGCACGTTGGTGAAGAACCACTGGACGGAATGATACGAAACCTTCGGGGGTGGTAGCAGGCGCCTATAGGAACTGGGAGAACGAGGAATTACGAAAATACGTGCACCCAATCCTGAAATATTCGCAAAACCGTCTGATACAACCTTTCGGCACAAAAAATGCGATATCTCTCGAAGTAATGATGCGGACGCGACGGAAAGGGCACCTCCAGGGAGGTATCGACGAGCTCTACTAGGGCTCCTATTTGCGAGAGATTCGGAGCGCCGGTTCACGAGAAAACGCGTGTGCAGGTAGGAGGGTGGGGGAACAGCAGCGCGTTGACGAAGAACTACTGGGCAGAACCTTCCCAAACTTTGGGATGTCGTAGAGGGGGTCTTGGGGCGCTGGGAGATCAAGGAAATAAGAGGATATGCGCACCCGAACCCGAGTTATGCCAAAATCCGTCCCACAGAGCCTTTCTCCAGAAAATGCAGAATATCTCTGGAACCACAGGAGTGAACGCGTCGAAAAAGGTATCCCCCGAAAGCTCTCGTCGAGTAGAATCAGGACCTCGAAAAGCGAGAAGTAAGGCGCGTCGGTTGTTGAGATATCACGTGTGCGAGCTCGAGGGTAGGAGGAGGAGAGGGTTACCAAGCAAAACAGCCCCCTCGCGGTGGGCTCCAGATGTAAAGTTGGATAAGGAAAAGTGGGGGGAGTGACCTAGAGGGTCTCCCTTTGGATGGTGGGGTCAGTTCGACCCAGGGGGCTAGAGCTTGGCTGGTAGGGGTGAGAGAGTGGTGAAAAGACTTAAAACACGCCCTAATAGATCCAAAAGAGAGTCGAGATAACGTCTGATGGCAGTCTGATATTGGAGAAACAATCTCCCGAGCTTCGGCGTCTTATTTCCGTCTTCTTTCGTCTCTGGTAAAGCGGCTGTTGTTATTCTAAGTATGTACAGACTGCTCTAAGTGCGAGTCTGGCTTACATAAGCCAAACTCGTCCAAATACTAAGTAGCAAGGGAGTAGAGTAGGGGATAAAAGCAAAAACAAAAGTAAAAACAATGAAATAAAATAAATCCCCTAGTAGGGAGGACTCCCTCCCTACAGCGGTCGATATGATTTTGCTGTCATTAGTCAAGCGGACGAAAGCGATTGGCCCTCGAACAGTCTCAGAGGTGCGTTCTCCATAAAAATATCTTACCATATGCACACCGTTACACAGGACATGCCGTTGCACAACTTCGCCTTATTTTCCGTCTCTATCGCAGCGATACTTTCCTCACTTACGTTCAATGCTTTAATGCCACCTTCCCTTCTTCATCGTCCTATACCACTGACGCTGCTGCTGGCATGCACGTACTAAAACGTACAATCCGGAGTGACGGTGCCCGAGTGGGAAAGGTCATTCCATTGCATCATATTCACTCACCAGCTCATGTTATTCCACGCTTTGGGAAAGAGGCGAATCCGCGTCTAACACGTCACAATTGCTACGAGTTGTCGAACGATTTCTGGCTTAACAAGTATTGGAACAAGGAATTCTTTTATGCATTGTCACTTAGTCAATCGGTTTTTGCATAGTCCTTGTCCCTTTTGTTGCTTGCATAGTCCTTGTCCCTTTTGTTGCTTGTATTAGACAGCTATTTCCAGAAATGCATCTGTGATAGTATTACCGGCCTGACTTCCACCATGGACATTTCCTGCCCTCCAATGCGTGTGCGGTATGCAGTAACGCAGAACTCCCCTTTAAAACTGAAAACTACATCTGTTCCTATGACAGGCAAATTCTTCAGGGCGCAGGACGTCAACCAGGACCTTCTGGTTGAGCTGCAGGGTGCCACCATCGATGAACAACTGCTCAAAACTCGGTCTCACTATATCCTGGATCGTTGCGAGAAGATGCTACCTGCGATAACGAAACATATACCCCAAGCAGATGCGAACTCGCTGCTGTCAATCTCATCGCTCCAGAATGGAGATGAATTCCTCTATCGCAATGGACGCTGGGAGCCGACGGACCTTCCCCAAATCCTGAGACTTTCAGAGTCACCGTCTACTACTTCGTCCCAGCCTCGACGGAACCGCCCCAGACATGAAGCTGTTCAAAGGCATATCCCCAGACTTCGCAGGAAGAAGCTGTTGAGGGAACTTTCTTACCTACTGCCGGTTCAGAGGAGTGGCAGGTCGTGAAGTGGTTGAACAAGCTTGCACTTGCCGTGTGGGCCTTTATCCCTGGTAGTCCCAGCACTGCGGTCTTGGGGTCTACGGTCACGCACAGAAGAATTACGCGCTCCACTGCTGCCTTGCATGGCGTGAACCGTCGTCTGTGGTTCGCAGAATCGTCCTGTAAACCAATCAAGGACAATTTAATGTCATGGAAGCCTGACGTGGTTCTGCGGGAGGACTCCCTTGGGCGCGCTTTCGGACCTCAACCAGAATTGTCGTGGAAGGATGTCATATCATTCATGGAACTAACGTCTGGGATGTACTCGCTCTCCGATGATATCGGGACTGTTCGCAATGCTGTTATGCGCAAAGCTTACGCAGTCTTCGCATCCCAACCAGGTCGACGGTTCTTGTTTGCATTGTCTATCGCTGGTCAGAAGTTTCGCACCCACATGTTCGATCGCTCTGGAGTTATCCATTCCCATCCCTATGACATATATCGATGCCCCCGTGTGTTGCTATGCATGCTAGCGATGCTCACGCTCGGTGATCCCGAACACATTGGATACGATCCGACATTGATTTATTTCCCATCTATTCCCCGACGGATTTCATCACAGAACACTAGCCCCGGCACTATCCAGGTCGCGTCCACAATGTACAACATTGTAGACCGGATCTTCTTCAGCTTCCTGATCTGTGGTCGGGCTACATCGTGCTGGCACGTCTGCCTCAATAATGAACACTATGTGGTGAAGGATTCTTGGACATATGTAAACCGGGTGAGCCGTGAGGAAGATATACTTCGCAAGATCCAGGACTTGAAGGGGGTTCTGCAGCTCGTCGCTGCTTGGACTGTTGAAATCAGCGGCTCGGATGACGGAACGCATCTACGCCGCGAGTCAATTTTCCCCTCGGATGATGTTCGAATCCACCGTAGACTTGTTATGCGGCCGGTTGCTACTCCCCTATCCAATTTTAACTCTATCCGTGAACTTCTCAGTGTTTGCATCGACGTCCTTGACAGTACTTACGTCAGAGCAGAGATTTACTGTACAGATTCTGACAATGCCCGTAGCGCATATGACTCTCGTCATGCAATACTTCATTCTGCACCGCGATATCAGCGACAACAATGTTATGATCTATCCTTGCGATATTCCCAAGGGCAAAACTAAGCAACGTCGCAAGGTTGAAGCCTCGAGTAGTGAAAGATGCCTTCGTGATGATAAAGGCTCCCAAGACAATGATAGAGATTCTCATGCAGAATCTCATCGTAGTGATGCAGTGGACATTGGAAAGGAGGAAACACACGAACAAAAGCTCCATCGGTGGGATCAAGAAAGGCGCCAACAGATCCAGGCCGGTATCTTGCGTAATGGCCTGCTCATTGATTTTGATTATGCGACCAAACTTGATCAATCTCAACCCCGAGTCTTGACTGCTGGTGACCGCACCGTAAGTAATCCCCCTCCCCCCCTCTCAATCATCGTTGCTTATTGTTTTTGGACAGGGGACGATACCGTTCATGTTGGCCAGCATACTCATCAGCTATAAGAAAGACGAGACGACGCACACTGCCAGCGATGACTTAGAATCGATCATTTATGTTCTTGTTTGGATGTGTGTCCTTTACGCTGGCCCTGGGACCATTCGTCAGGACAAGCACATTACTCAAACAGTTTTGAAGCCCTGGGTTTCTGTGACCAACCCCACCGATGCGGTGAACCTTGGGTTGCACAAAAGAGGTTTGACAACAGAGCTGAGTATGGTGACCGACGAGTTTACCACCTTCTTCAAGCCTCTTTGTTCAACAGTCGACAAACTGCTCAGAGCTCTTGGGTCCAACTGGTCTACAACTGACGATGCACTTAACTACAAGACTATCAGGGATATATTGCTGGAGGGTTTTGGAACGGTTGAAGAGGTACCACATTGGAGTGGCCACAAGGACGTGTACGGATACGGCCTACTGAGGGAGAATGCGAAGCGCAAGTACCCCTCTTACGCAACAACCTGGGTTGTTCGTCGGCGCCGTCATTGAACTACAATACCGCTGCATTCATACATGTCATACTACGCGAAGCCTATGAAATATGCCTAGTTTTTGCCCTGCCTCATGCTGATTGATGCAGCCAGTCACTGTTGAAACTACATAAGTAACCTGACCAGCGGTGTCTGTTGGGCGGTAATTGACTTGTAGGTTACATAACACGCACACTTTCTCCACCTCAGTGATTCACTTACCCGTCGACTCAACGATATCCGCAAATGTTTCAAGAGTACGTGTCGTTTGCCTATCAATTTATATAATTGTGCACTACAACGTTTTTCAAACAGTTTGTGCGCCCCTGGCATGGTCTCTCTGAGTTTTTCCGAATGGGCATTCGTGACAAACTCACGTCTGTAATAGGACAAGCGGCCTTAGCAGTGTGCAGTATTAAAGCGAGCGGTTGACGAGGTGAGCCCTCAAGCTGTCTTTCTTCGCTTTTGCGGTTCGTCCCCGCCAATGGCTGCATCTGATCCAAGAAAGCAGTCGACTCAGTCCGACCACACCTTCCCACAAGAGACTGGTCCTGACGCTCGCAAAAAGCCACGAAAGGTTAACCCAGCTGATACGAGTACTCGTAAGGCCTTATTCCACAGTGTTAAAAGACGACTCGCTTCTCAGTCATTTTACAGATGTCGCTGGTACCGAGTCTATGCGTCGCTCCTCCAGGACGACCAAAGGGAGCGGCGGTCAAATTGCTCAGCTTCGAAATATTGAATGTATCCAGACTGAACAGACCGCCACATCCAAAGTTTCTCATGCATCCTACCTCGAGATGGCTACTGCTAATGAACCATTGAATCCCTTGGCCCCAGCGAAGTCGAAGCCAAAGCCAAAGCCACGCGTGAAGACGTCTTCTGCTTGTGCATCGAATGATGGTCAACTGGTACGCATCTGTAACCTTGCAGGCCCATTACTGACAACGAAGCTAGCCCAAGAGTTTACAGGAGCCCACTAGCCTCGACGGAGCATCTCCACCCACATATCAGGTAGCTGTCGAAGGCTCTCGATATGGCTTTCGTCTCGCAGGGTTGGACAAGCAACATGAACAAGATAATATCACCACGGCTCCTACGTCTCGTGCAGGGTCTGTCATGCCTATGTCTTGTGGAGGTTCCATTGCAGCCACGTCTCGTCGAGGGTCCATTGTCCCTACATCTCGGAGGGGTTCTGTTCTTCCAGTGTCTTGCGGAGGTTCTGTTGTCCCGGCGTCTCACGGAGGTTCTATCGCCCCAAGTTCTCGTGGGGGATCCATTCCTCTGAGTTCTCATAGTAGGTCTGTTCCAATGTCTTAGCGCGTCCACTGATGTAGCCTTTGGTTTGTGGCATGGGTCATTATCAGCTACTGGTGCACTCCCTAGGTCACAAGGCCATTCAGCAGATCTACCCTCAACGGTGATACATGCTTGTCGTCCCTACTGCGGCTATAGATCTGAGGAGGAGGACAGCCAGCTACCGGATCACCACTACTCCTTTCCCAATGTCCCAGTCAACGATGATGGTTTTTGTCGTCAAGGTACCCAGCGTTCGCAGACTAGTGGTGGTATTGTAAGCTTTCACCACACTTCTCTCCGTTTTCACATCACTGTATATTCGGTTGTGCAGGATCTTGATATTGACGAGGCATCTTCTGGTGAGGATGATAGGGCGGCAGAGAGCTTGATTCGAAACAGTTGGCAACAAGGTGAGTATTTTGTCGCTGACCAACTGTTACCCACTCCGTGTCGTCCTACAGAGCGCCAGTCAGTAAAGCCACAGACCTCCTATAAGCATGGTGCTCCTTCTTCGATTGGTAAGTGACGTTCAAGTATAAAGCAGTCAATTTTATCAGTTCAGACCCAGAGCTACTTGCTGAGGATGCGCGCTTTGAAATTGACGTAGTCGAAGAACATCACCATCGAAACCATTTCCCTCGTGCTCCGGATCCTCAACACCTACGTGATGTCCATCAACCGCTTCCTGGTTCAGCTCTGCTCCAACAAGATCTGCCACTGCGTGAATGTTCACCTGCCGCAGCTGACATAAAGCACCCCATGCCAGTAGTCTCCTCTGGTGAACTAGGTGGACCTGCAACAAAGCTTCGTTCTTACCCATACAAATTCCGCGAAATTATTGAACGAGCTAAACAGCTTGCCCAGTGTGGTGCCACCTCAGACCCCTTCCCCAGCAGAGCGTGGTTTGTTGATGAGAAGAGCGCCATGTACATTACCGAAGCAATGGCTGAATGTGAGCAAATGGGCGTGCTTATTCCCCCTGGTGAGTGCAATGTTATTTTTTGAGCTAGTTATTCATTGCCGATGAACAGGTTACTGGCCCAATTACCGCAAAGATCTTGGCGTCCTGGTAATGTTTCTCAAAGTTTCATAGCATGCCTTAATGCCGTCTGCAGCTTTGGGAGGCACTCATGACATGGCGATCGACCCTCAAAGCCAAGGCTCACGAATACGTCGTGTGGCACTATCCACTGGGTGGCAATCGACCGGCTGAGGAGAACCTGGCAAATGCACAAGAGTTGATTCAGGGAGCGAAGTTCGTGAGGGATGGCGTTGAAGATGTCTGTTTCTACGTCTTGGACGATATCTGGCTGACTTCTTTTTTTTTGTAGGGTACAACAAGGAACATGGCGTCACCTGCTCTGGCTGGCCTCATCGTTGATTTTTTTTACACTACACCGTCTGCCCTTGGCAATCTTTTCCCGGAAGTATTTGCGCGGGAGGTTCCCAAGTCTGTTGTCTGCCTTGCGGCAACGGCAGTAAGTTGTGTTTATTGTTTCGTAAACCTTTCTTCATTCTTTACAGTTACGAGCTGCTATAGACGAGTACGCCATCATGGGAATTCGACAGGATCGTCAATTCGAATCTAGTACATACTCCAAGGTTTTCGTGCAACTTATGGCTATGCAGACCAAGATAGATGGTAATCGTAAACACGCTGCAATGACTCGTGTGCTCAGAGTGAGTTGGGCAACAACTGGGAGGTAAGGTTACATTTTACTGTCGTGTCGGCTCTAATCGAGGACTGGTGCAGTGCGTTGTTAAGTGGAAAGAAAGCCATTACATCCGAGGACGATTTTGAGGTGGTGCTGGATTAGCTGTCATATCTTTTATCACATTCGATACCATTGGTCATATGTCGTTATGTTACCATGTGCAATGTGATGTCTTCTGTGCAGTTTTTCTGTTGCCTCTGTCAATGCTGTACAGCCATAAGTGTGCATACATTTGGATGACTGTCAAGCAACTACAATATACTAGTAGAATGACTTGAACTATACAGCATTGTCAAGCTCTGTAATAGTAGGTACCTTTCTGTTAGGTCTGTAACCATATACAGATCTGTGTGGCTCTGTACAGGGTAGGGCTGGTTTGCTGATGGAGGGCAGACGAGGGGTGGGGATGCCTCGGAACTCGAAGGGAGAGAGGGTACCTGTTCAGCTAGCCTGTCTGGGCCACGAGCGAGCACCCAGAAGTCGAGTTGAGCTTGGAGGGTGTGTCCGAGTGCCTCTCGAGGGATCTCCTCACCTGTAGGTAGCACGACTCGTCCTCGAAGTATCTTGCACCTACCTGCAGCTAGGTATGAACTGCAGACTCTGCACTGGGCTCGAACATGCCCTTCTCGACCACAAAAGAAACAAAGACTATGCCTCCGAGGCTGCACTTGGTGCCTCGAGTCTCAAAAAGCTGGGGATACCTTGCTCGAACCCGCATACTCACGAAGGGGTGATACCCTACTGGGCACTCTTGAATGCGACTCGAAAGCGGTGGGGGCAGGCTTCGCCATTGAAGTTGGAGCCTCTCGAAGGAGGAACGAGGTGGTGTGGGGTGGCTCGCAGTCCGAGGGTGGCTTCGAAGGAATGCTCGGAGGGGACTCGAGATGAGGGTAAGCCTTACTGAAGGACGTTGAAGATGCTTCAAAGCAGGAGTACAACTTTGCAGGGGTACTCAAGGGCTCACGAGGTCGAAGGGTGCGAGTCGAAGTCGAGCTGAGGTCACGAGGCTTGCTCAAAACAGTTTCGAGGCCTGGAGAACAAACCTTCGAGGGCTCTAAACCACCTACTGTGTACAAACGTGACTGTCGATCCTCTCTCGAGCTGCGAAGGGAGTTTGAAGGTGAGTCACAAGCCTGCTCACATGAGGCACTCCAACCTGGAGGAACAGGGTGTCTCGAGCCTGTGTTAGTGACTCGAAGGGGGAAGGAGCTGCTCGAAGCGAGCTCAGGGGGGCAAGGGGTGTTCTTCGCAGTTCGAGGGGCAGCCTCGAAGGGGGAATGTGAAGGGAACTTCGAGCTCGAGCTTCCCTGGGAGCATCTTCTAGAACAAGACTGAGAATACTCCACAGGGGCATCTGTCCTTACACTGATCGAGGGCGAGTGCGAATGGCAATGGGGTTCCTTGGGTGGCTCGAGACTGGACGAGGGCTTTGTTGAAGCTAGATGAGGGGGTAAGTGGCCTACCTGGTCCTCGATGACCTCCTTCGTAATGCGAACGATGACCTCGATAGGCCATAGGTGGCCTGACATATAGAGAGGGTACCTTGAAGTGAGCCTCCTCGAGACTTCGAGCTCGATGTGGGGTGGGAGGCCTCGAAGGAAGAGCTGGGCTCGATGGCTCAACTCGAGGGTGTTCCGAGTCACCATGGCCAAGAACAGGACCTGAAATTGACGAAGATAAGCCCCTAGGGCTGGGACCGAGCTTAGCTCACTGCAACGACTCTCTTCGAGGAAGGCATAGAACTTGTCGAAGTAGTCATGAATGTCCTCGATTGGCTCGATCTCGGGGTACTGAAGGGTTATGAGGGTCTTGAAGTAGCCCCAATCCAATCCCTCGAGGATCGAGGCACTCGCCACAAGGTAGGTCCAGAGCCTCCCAACATGAGGAGGGGCTCCATCGATCGCCATCTGGCCAAGGGACAGGGTGTCTGTTATCCCCTGGGCCTTACCATGTTCTGCTACGTCCTCGAGATAGCCTGGCAGGTCCTGTGCCTGCCCCGAGAACTTGAGGTGGGGCTCAACTGGGGCTCGAGACTGTCTGTGAGCTGCTTTCATCACGAATGGTATTTACGAAGCTTGAACGAATATATTTCAGTCTACACGGCCACGCCTGAGTTCTAAACCAATGTAATCTGAGAAATTAGGCAGAATTGACTTGTGTGAGACATGAGTTTGGCATATTCCCGATTAGGGCGGGCTGCATATTCAGAGCAGTTTGTGTCCGACACAATCTCAGAGTGCTTTTTTTTTTGAAACCGCAGTGGATACAAAAAAAAATGGATCTCGATAATCGGAAGCAGTGGTTGATGTTCAATTTCTTTGTAAGTTCGAACTTGTCAATTCTCGGTATTGTATTGGCAACAATGGCCGAAGAGTTTGCAAATTCGAAGTGTGAGTCCACCTTTCTATGTGCATTATGTGCTAAGCCTCGTTGTATCCACGACAAATGATTAGTCTGGGCAACGGGTTCTGGTCGCAACCAGTACAAGTGGACCTGCATTGCCTGCAAGGACAACAAGTGGCGAGACAGCCGTGCTGCTCGATGACATGAGAAGACAACCCGACACATCGAGAATGTCGAGCACCTTCTTTCCCCCCGTCTTTGCCCTTCGAGTTCCCTGACTCGACCCGAGGTCACCTCACCACTACGGGAGATCTTAAGAGGTCTCACAGAACCAGTTTCTGTTCCCCACAATCAGCAATACACACCACCACTGGATGACAATGCAGATAGTTTTCAGCTCGACTGGGATGCGATTGACCACGATCAGCTCTATTTGCCGTCGGCGCACGATGAGATGCTAACAATGATGACTAGCAACTTGGCTACATGGTTAGCCAACGGCGACGACCTAATTGCGTCTGATGGAGAGGAATCGGATTCCCACCAGGAGCTTCCAGAAGACGACTTCAATCCAGGTAAGTCAACTCGGTGGATCCTCTTGGCTTAATCCTGAGTGCCTTTGATGGATTCACAGAGCCACTCCAGCCCGGAGCAGCATGCCCACCTCAGCGTGTCGATACAACATCTAGAAACCATGCATGGTTTCCATGGCCAGACAAACAGGTACATATATCATCTTTCATTATGTCCCAGGTATTCTCTGATACTCATCGATAGATGTGCATACTTGACATCCTCCGACACCTCCCTCGCTCGTTATTCTCAGACTCACAACTTCATGTCTTCCTCTGGGGGCTTTCTGTCCTTGGAGTCGATAGTGTTCCGTCTACTAGGACACTCAAGGATCTCGACAACTCACTGCAGTCCCAATATGGAGTCCCGTCGATCCGTTATCAAGGTTCACTTGGTCATGTTTACTATGTCAACCACCTTCCTTCCCTCATCACACAAGTAAGTTCAAGTATTTGACATCTCATGGTTCATAAATGATGATATTGGCGCACACTGCACACAGGAAATGGCTAATCCATGCATCCGCATTCATATACGCCATTACCCTGAAGATGCAGGTGGTCGACTTGATCAACCATGGCAAGCCTCGAGATGGCTGCATGAGATCGATGCCAGCATTGCCACGCCCATGATTCGCAGGGGTCAGCAAGATTTCTATGTGTTTGAGCTGACAAAGTTAACAGATGGTACTGTGGTCATACCTGAGCGCTGGTATACCAAACCCTCTCTTCGAAATTCTACCTCACCATTTGACTTGGAATATTGGGCACATGCATGGCGAACTCAGCCAATTGCAAGCGGTGATGCAAGTGGATACATCATCCACAGATATGACACTGTCGAGGTGACGGCAAACCAACTTCTCCTCTCGTTCCCACACCTGCTCCAAACTTACCGAGAGGATCGCGAACCCGACCCACGCAATATCATAGGTAGGTTTCATACAACTGATTATTCATGTTCATTCATCGTTCGTATTGTGGGGCATGGCAGGTTTGATAGAAACGAGAGGTCACGGTGTCCTGCCATGGACATTAACTAACCCCACCATTGGTAATAGGTGGCATGCACGAGCACGAGGACACCGTGTACTGAGTTATATGATTTGGCTTTATTGCGACGACATGTCCGGCAACACATCAAAAAAATGGAACAAGCACAACTCATTCCTTTTCACTGCAGCTGGGCTGCCTCACACGATGGTCCACAAAGAGTGCAATATTCATTTTCTTGCAACGTCTAACATTGCGCCCCCCTTAGAAATGCTTGATGGTGTTGTGGATCAACTCGAGTACGTTTTCACTATCATGCCAATGAAAAGATCTCACTCTCTTGTAATTGAGACGCGCACAGATGCAGGGCATCTGGGCATGGGATGTGACAGCGAGGGAGATGGTCCTCATTATCCCTGGCGTCCTGGCAATGCTCGGTGATAATCCCATGCAAAGTGAACTTGCATGCCATATTGGTCTGCAGGGTAAATTCTTCTGTCATAATTGTTGGGTCAAAGGGGTGGACTTGCACACAGCCTGTGAGCGTGCAGATGGAGTCGTGATGGATCCCGATAGGGATGATGCTGCGAGCTCTGCCAAAAGCCCCTCACGTCTGGCCGAATCGGATGAAGGGTCAGCTCAAGAAGACATCGTGCATCGGTTGAAGGGCAAGGGACGGCGTTCAGAAACGATGCAAGATCTTCTGGATCGTGCACGTCGCTTTCTCGGGGTAAGCTTTCCATTTCTCAGTGTGCTCCTGCTGACATCTCATTAACTTAGACCAATACACCGCGCACACGCATTGACACCACAGAAAAACTCCGTAGCATGTTCCTTGAAGTCACCAGTGGATTAGGCAAGGTGCGATATGCGAAAATGAAGACGGAAACAGGCATCAAAGACACATACATGGACGTTTTTGTTGAGCGCATCTTCAAGCTTGTGAAAGGTTTGCATGCCGGAACGGACAAACATACAGAGGCTGTCAATGCAGTTACACAGGGCTGCCCTGTGGAACAGTTTATGAGCCCTGTCTGGAGAATAAAAGGTTAGAATTTTCTGCAAGCATTGAACAGTGAAGGCGGTCATTCTCATCCATCTCAGGTCTTGATCTGCATCAAGACACCCCAGTCGAAATCCTGCACGTCATCTTACTAGGATTTGTAAAGTATTTCTGGCATGATGCGATGTCGAGGTTAAATGAGGTCCAGAAGGCCGAACTGCAGGTCCGGTTGGCCTCATTTGATGTTACCGGACTCGGTATCCCACCGCTGGCAGGTCACACGCTGGTTCAATATGCAGGATCTCTCACTGGTCGAGACTTCCGTGCTATATCGCAGGCAGCACCCTTCGTTCTACATGACCTTGTTCCCCGGCCATGCTTTGAGGCGTTCCTTGCACTTTCAGCCCTCATCCCTCTCGTTTGGAAGCCATGCATTGAGAACATTGAAGAACACCTCGTGCGTATGAATTATGGACATTGTTCTACCTACACTAATGATGTTCAGGCCACGTTGCAGGTGGCCATTGACCACTTCCTCAATTGCACAGCCCGATGGACGCCATGGTGGTTCAATAAACCAAAATTCCACATCCTTCGCCACCTGCCAGATCACATCCGGCGCTTTGGTCCGGCAATCCTGTTTGCCACCGAAGGATTTGAGTCTTACAATGCAGTCATCCGTGATCACAGCATACACAGTAACCGACAAGCACCCTCACGAGATATTGCTCGTGGGATGGCACGGTGTCATCGAATCCACCATTTTTTGTCTGGTGGTAAATTTCATGCACGTGAGCCCATGAGCACTGATCTCCCTTACAGCAACAACGAGTATGAATGGCTTGCATGTGGCTCAGCAGTGCAGTCATTGGTCAATGTCAATGTCCCAGGCCACCACAACATGATTGCAGATTTTTTTGGGCTCAACAGCGACGCAGTCCCACTTGAGGCTGGTGAGTCAATCATAGCATTGAATGTGTGGCACTCAGATCCAGATGATGGTACGTTCCAGGATCGTGTATACATGACAAGTTGCGGCCCCAAACGCTCAACAAGACAAATATGGCCTCGCGTGTACCGCATGCACTTCATTATGCCGAGTGACAACTTTATCAGACATGCCGGTCAGTTGTAGCATTGAATGGGGAAGTGTGTCATACTGGTGACTTTGTCCTTGCACAAGACAGTGAAGCCCCACGGGCACTCCCAATTATCGGATGCCTCTCCGAGATTCTTCAAATATGTCACTCACCAGCTCAACGTTGCAATCAAGCCAGCTCATTGTTGCTCAAGACATTCCGAGTCGTCGGATCTTCCAGTGTCTATCTCATGCCGCAAATCCAGCCATCTGGTTGGGCTGTGCTGCCTCCCATGGTATGTACTATCTGTATATGAGAGCCTGCATCTGACCCGTGTTTTTTTTTCGTTCAAGGCACTTCTGTGTGGTGTCAACATCCAGCACAATTGTGCTGGTAACGGGTGCACTGGCACGGCCACAGTACCGGTTTACGAGGAACGTGAGAGGACAATGAAGAGCCAGCAGCGGATTGGCCACCGTAACCTGTCCGACTTTATACTGAACACTGCGCAGATGCGCGATGCCAGCCATGTGCAACAATTCCGCATCCAGGCACATCAGTTAGACCGTGATTGGGCAATCCACATGGGTGCCGCAGCCAAGCTTGATGCACAGAAGCTGAAGGCACAGAAGTTGTCGAAATCCAACGCTGCGAGAAAGCCCACTGCAAATCCAACACCAGTACCATCACACTTCATCAATGTATGTCATCGCACAGGTAAGCCCACATATTAGTTTACACCGCAAGCGATCGCCCACAAGACGCACAGATGCATGAACACTGCACCACTTCACGTGACTGTATACTGACAAGACTGTTTGATTGACATCTCAAAAATACAGCAACCGCAATTTTTTTAACAGATGTCATTGTTTCCTGCCAATATGTTGAATATAAAAGACAAGTTCCATTGCTTTTTTTTTTATTTCAACCCTCATATACCTGTCTCTCGAGCGCAGTCCAAATGTCACAACCACAGAACCTGCACGGTGATTACAGGTCTGTTGAAGATCTGGGTTCGAGTTTTTTGGGCCCAGGCTCCAGGTCTCAACGCAGCATGACAGGCAAGCATCATTTGCCATAGAATGAGATCCGAAGTTCAGCTGATGCATCCATAGGGACACCACGACCTTCTCGGCTCCATGTGCCACGCCACGCAAACCCTGATGCATCTTGTGGTACTCCGGATGCATCTCGTCTTGCTCCGGAAGTGTTGCATGTTATACCGGACGTGTCTCGTGCTATATCGAACACAACTCCTGCTATGCCCATCCCCTCTCGTTTTATGCCCGACATGTCTCGTTCTCTGCCTGATGCTGTTGACATGCGTCCAGCTTCAAGGCCACCTTTCATAGCTCGAGATGATCATCAACAAGCCCTCGGTTCTGATGACGAGGGTCCCCGTACCACTGATGTATCATCGCAGAACATTTTTTCATTTGACCGCAACAGTCCCCAGGCCTTCTACATGCCTGTTTCATCCAGTAACCCCGACATGTCACGCAGAGCAGCCGAGCCATCAGAAGAGGAACTCAAGCGATTAAAGTTATGGGCGCAAAAAGTTGCTAACAAATTTGAGCTCAAGCCGACCCAGTTCTCGGAGCTTGGCACGCTCATTTATGTAAGTGGTACTATGCCTCTCAAGATCTCATTGTCATTTTGAGCACATCCCATGCACCCAGCTTGGCAAAAATTTAGACACCGGAGATCTTCACTCATGAATCTGGCAGCAATCATCCAACTACAAGATTTCGAACGGAATTGACGAAATCAAAGTAGACTTGAAGAACATGAAGATCATGATGGAGGCGGTCACTTCAAGATTGAAAGGTGGCTTTGAACTCAGTGTTGATCAGACGGTAACGTGCGTAGTTGATGTCCTGTGCACACACTAAGCAGCCTTCCAGATGCAAGTAACCATTACATGCAAAGACATGCTCGTGCAAGCAGGCCGTACAAAATACAAGGCACTTCATGCTGATGTTGAGGTATGTCTTGCCCACCTGCACGAAACATCTATTGTGGGTTTCATTGGCATGACAGGAGCGGCTCAGGTCGCGTGCAGATACACTGGGATTTCAGAACGTGTTTGGAAATTTTGGAAATGAGCAGGTGCTCCGTGCAGCCATTAAGAGGGAATGTAGCGCAATTCGAAGCAAATTCCGCACATTGGTGAGGACACACCAGCAACTAACCCTTGCGTGTACATTGACTATCTATGCAGTTGCTTGAAAGTACCAGGCCAGTGGACGGTAAGCCGTGTATGACGCTGGAAGAACTTACATGGATGGTACTCAGCAAGTACGAGAGAGGTGGGGTGGGCTCAGGTTCAAAAGCAGAATTTCAGCTACACTTTGCTTATCTGGTACGGAACATATAATCTCTGCTGCTTGTTACTGATATGCGGAACCTCTGTCAGCGCTGTTATGCAAGGGCACACCAATACATCCATCCAGGGGTGGATGTCAGTGAAGCCAGTGGAATCGAAAGTGGCAAAGAGCCAGTGGACCCTCCAGCGAAATGTGCAAAGACAGTGAGTCGCAAACCCCCCCCTGGAAGAGTGAAAAGCGGTCAAGACTTCTGGAGTGCAATGGACCGTCTCTTGATGAAGGATCTGGACCGGTACGGAAAAGACATGAAGAATGATCAGTGGCGCGAGTGAGTGGCATGTTGTTACAACTATCTGGTGATGTATTGATCGTCGATGTCTGCATGCAGTTTCTTCGTCGAGATTGTCCTTGCTGATCAAGAACGCTACGGAAAGAATTCCGGATCCCTGTTACCTCCTCTTCCAATGACATACACAGAGTCGAGCGGGGCTACACCTGGTACGACATCAACTATACCCCGCCCATCCCCTGCTACTACGCATCACGGCCCCTCTCGCATGCAGTCCTTTGGTCATCGTCCCGTGACTGCATCAGGGAACCTGTGATGTGCTGGTATTTCCAGTTAATTATGGTAAGTAGTTATCTGTCTGATATGAATTGGATAATGGTATATAGGACATGATCATCTATAAATCATAATGATAATAGTCAGATAAGGCATTACAATCCTGAGCAGACATTTTACTATCTGGTCAACTGCATATAGGCCTGATATAAGAATTACAATACTTTTGTCATCATGATACAATGATGACAAGAGCTGATATGCCATATACCATAATACTATGTATTTGACATTACATTATAATTGCTCATCAGATAATATCATCATCATATCAATGGCAATATTCTTTTCAGTCTGATTTCACTTTGATCATCAATATCTAGTCTTGTCATCTATGTCATTTATGATCATTTGAACAATTCTTCACCAGCCACAAGTGTGGGAATGTCTTTGTAATGACTGTACAGTACATGTTATATAAACTCATCCTCTCTCCCCTTCTCTCTCTTCTTCACTCTTGTCTCTGAGTTCTATCTCAGGGCAAGAGTCACTCTAAGACTCTTAAGTCTTAGGGTTCATACATTCAGGTAAGTGTACCCTTGTGTGAAGCCATCTGTGAGTGTCTTTCTCTGCTTTATTTTCGCTTTTTTGGAGGTTTAAGTAGTTCATACTTAGTAGGTAGTGTACTCAGTAGGTACTGATTATGTAAATGTTATTGAATGAAATTGCTTTCTTGTAATACCATGATTGATAAGTTGAATTGAAGGTTGCTATAGCAATTTTTATTTTTAAGCTGTTGGTGGTGTCAATGACAATTGTTGGTAATGTCTGATAATGATAGACATATATGATACATATGATCCACTCTACCTCAAAGATAACTTTTGACCTATGCTGCCATGGCTGCCCAAAAATATATAGCATGACCAATGTGTGTGTCATTATGATAAACCTTATAGGGCTTTTCAGGGTAGATAAAGTCTTATATAACATAATCATTTCATCACCATTTCCCTGATGTAGCATGGGCATTCCGAGGAGTCCCATTTATACAAAAGAAACACTCACAGGTGAGACAGCATAGATGAAGGAATTCACAATGGAAGGAAGCCAATGCAGGGACGTCGACGGTGCTACGAAACATAGGAGAGGCTGTAGGCCCGTTAGCTAGACTTCTTTAGCTCGGATTCAATGACATGTGCTCACCATCCTTGACCGAGTCGATTGTAGGATCCGCCAATTTGCGCATAGCCCTCAAAGCCGCTGCCATCCTTGGCCTAATCATACACATGCAGTGTCATGTTACATTCACTTACACATGGTCACGTGCGTGGTCATTTCGGTGCAGTGTGGGGAATTTGCAGTCAATTGCGGGTGTAGAAGACATGTAAACTATCAACTCTATGGAATAACTAGTAGTTTGATAGTCGGAATGGAACCTGGTAAAGATGTTATGCATATACGATGACATTACTTGGAAGCGCCTCCCCCTCCTCAGCCTCACTCCTATCAAGAAGGGCCTGCAAAGTGGCATGAATGTCAGCATCTCCCTTCCATTTGTTGCCCGCGTCATCCGGTTCCTCCGGTTCATCCTCAACAAGGACGGCATAAGGGGAAGTCCAGTTCGCCAGGAAGTCGATTCGCTGACTCCTCAAGTGGTACTTCAGCATTTGGAGGGCTTCCATTAGTATTGGGCTGATGCAGTTCCGCTTCTTCGTGTCTGTGTCGGCACTTGATGAAAAAACTCTTTCGCAGGGTACAGAAGATGCCTGAATTGGAAGGTAGTCCATCGCGATGGCGAATATTGTTGGGAATCGAGTGCGGTTCACCTGAGTTATCATGAGTGATCAGTATCAAAAAGTTGAGCATACAAAAGTAAAATACTATACCTCCCAAAACCTAAGAGGATCCATACTTCCATCCACAAGTTCGCCATCCACATACATCCGGTATTCTTTTTCAACAGCCTGAAGGGCACCGTGTCTTGATGGCCCAAGTTCCATGTCGTCAAGCCCGTAGAGGCGAGCGAGGGAGTCCAAGGAGTCTGGCTGGGGTGAGGATTCGACGTTTCCAGATGCTGAAACCTTCGTCACACGATATTTCTCCATCTGCACAATAAATCAACTGATTTACAGAAGAGAAGAGTGGTGACGCCACTCACCAAAGCTAGTACGATGTTCTCTGCACACGTGATCCACTCCTGCCCCCAGTATTTGCGGATCCACCGAAATCGAAGAGACAGATCAACAACTACTCAGACTGGCATCAATAAAAATGCCTCTGGTAATGCAAAAACTTATGCATGGATATGATATACGCTTGTGTGTTATCCATGCGGTTGTAGTACTGTTTGGCCCACTTGAGACCGACGTCGATGAATGGCGCAATGCGCTTGTTCGTCTCACGCAGTTTCTCCCATGCAGTCATGAATAATTCGAATGAGGGGACAGCACCCCAACACAAAGACAATTGCCGAGTCGGTGGTTTACCTACGCGGACTTTGGCTCGAGGGATCGGTTACAGCGAGATGGGGGAGGGGTTCTGCACACCTAGAGGACTAGGGCAGAAGGGAATGGTGCTCCTGACGAGAGGGGAGCAAGGGGAGACTGAGAAAAGCGAAGTAATATAGGCTACTCGGAGCCTAGAAGCGACGTAAAGTGATGAAGAATAACAGTAAATAGACCCTTAATGGAGCCTCAGATACTGCAAGAATAAAGATGATGAAGAAGAGCCTTAAAGCGACGACAATAAGGCAGATAACGTCGATAATGATTGGGCAATAGTCTCTCTACAAAGGGGACAGTATCCTATGCAGGGGGGCTACTTGCTTGTTTCTACTTGCTGCGACGTATTGGTACTTATATACAAAAGGTAGCGCAGCCTGAAGTAAATAGAGGGAAACACTTTGTAAGGGGTTTGTAAGCGATTGGTAAGAGGATTGGTAAAGGATTGGTAAGGCTGAGCAAGGCTGAGTAAGGACAGTAAGCGATTGGTAAGTAAAATCAGTCAGCATGACGAAGAATATCACAAATCATTTGAAATAGAATGAGTCATTAAGGAACGGATGAATAATGCGACAAAAAGGGGGATGAGTAAGCACACTGGTCACTGCTGAATAAGGGGGTATGACTGCAAATGAGTCACTCTGACTCCTAGATCTGAGATCCAGATTCATTGGGGCGATATGCTGCGCGTCCGAAAGAAGAACTGTGGGGATTTCTGCCAGGGGCCAACTTTGGGGGTCTCCAGGGTAGTCAGGGCTTAGGATTTCGCAACTTTCCCCCCCTCTCTCCTCTCTGCAAAGCGACCTGTACCAGGTGCAACTAGTGCTCTGGAGGGCATGAGGAGGAGGAGGGGCCATCTTCTCCAATGAGGGCAGGGAGAAGTGCCTCAAAATCATCATGAATGCGATCAGATAGTGTAGATGATAGTAATTGGTACTGGAGCTGTCGCAATTTTGGGAGAACGAAAGACGAGATTGAGAGATAGACGTTGCAGGGGGCAGGAAGGAAAAATCCATAATCCTTTTCGACTGGAGAGACCAAAACAACCACATAAGACCTTTCAACCCTGATGACAGACTTGAGGCGACCAAAGAATGTCTTCCTCGACGTCAGACTGACGAGAAGAACGCGCTGTCCCAGAGCGATAGGATGGGAGGTCATGGACGAGGGAGGGATGAACCAGGAGGCTTCAGGGCGAGAGCTAGTGGGGATTCCTGGCAAGTACTCGTAGTTATTCTCCCTAGCAAAGGACACGAGCGAAGAGACGGTCGAGGAGGTGGCCATTACGATAAATATTGGCGAAATGGGCGTTCGTTGGTAGAAATGATGCAGAAAATCGTGGAGTGCGCGGATCGTTACCAAATCTGGTAGGCAGGATGGCGTGGTCGAGAGCTTCCTGTGAGCGTGGGAATGGTGTCGATATCTTTAAAATTGACGGAGATATTCGAAAAATCGGAATGCCGTAAACTAGCGCTCAAAAGGTTTTTTCGGGTGCTCGAGCGGTTTCTTCCCTAACGTTAAGGCGCTGAACGGTAACGGGTTTGCCACATGCTTGTGCAAAACATGTACAAATTAAGTCTGTGCGGAGTTTGGCGGACTTCTAAAGCTGATGATTGGCTGTGGACAGTAGTTATCGGCATGCACTCGTGGACCTTCTGAGATTGATATTGATCAAGTGGTATGTGCTATACATATGCAACACGTTGCCCAATGCCACCTCGACGAACAGCCCATCGCGACAACGAGAACACCCGAAGGCTAGCTCGTCCCCCACCCCGAGCACGCCGTTCCCCCCGACTCTGCAACAGGATGGCAGGTAGAGGCTCCGGGTCAAGAGGGCAGATGCTCCCCACTGCGATGTCAAGCTCTGAACCTCAAGTGAAGTTGCGTGCTGCCTGGACTCAGGCAGATATCGAGATACTGCTCGATTATGCAGAGCGGATCCGATACAAGGCAGGCGACCGCATGGCCTTTCAAGAAGGTCATTTCAATGACCTATTGGCCTCCCTTCCTGTCCAACCCAACGGTCATCGCAAAACTGCAAAAAACTGTCAGGATAAATGGGAAAGCGTATGGCACCGATCTCCTTTTCTTCAGTACCTACTCACTCATTCATACAAAGTTAAAACGAGAATACTATGCGGCTTCAACCATCGCCGGGGGATCGGGACTCGCATATTCAATGGAGAGAGGCGCGAATGTTGTAACTGCGGCAGGACAGCTCGTGATGGATGAGCTTATCGAGGTGCGTCCGGGTTTTACTCATTGTACAAAGCATATCTAATTATTCACTAGACTCGACCTGACGCTGCCCAGTTCCAAAATAAAGGGTTCAAATATTGGGATCGGATGCAGCAGTTTGTCCCTCGTGACAAGGCGAGGGGCACTAACGCCCACCACGCAGCGGGTCCTCGAACATCTACCCAACCATTCCACACCCCGTCTTCCAGTCTTCCCATGTCGTCCAGCTCGCAGCATCCATCGTCCAGCTCGCAGCATCCGTCGTCCAGCTCGCAGCATCCGTCGTCCAGCTCGCAGCATCCGTCGTCATCAGCACAGCCCCCGTACAATGCCTTTGTGCCGTATCAACCTGGATCGCGAGCACCGTATGTTCCCGAGGCGCCACCGGTCTCTGTTGCGTCACCCGCATCTCTACCCGTCCCTACCGGCCCTCATTCTTCCCCCTCATCCATCCCTATTTCTCCGCCGTCATCCGCGATGACATCAGTCGATTCGTCTATCAAGCCGTCGTCCAGCATATCATCTCGCGGCAGAAAGCGTAAGAGTGATGCTACTGGCCAGCTGGACTCTATGTCCACAGTAACCTCAAGTGCTCAGACGACCAGTAGTGCATGGAAGCGACGCACCCAGGTGGCTGTCTTCGAGGATACAATTCAAGGTCTCATGGCGAGTGTGGAGGACAAGAACGACAATACCGTTGCTCTAATCACAGGCGACAAAGAACGGAGATTCAACGAAGTTTTCCAGATGATGTACGAGCTTGAGAAGGACCTGTCGCCGATAAACCTCGCCCGTTTGCAGGTGGTATTGGAAGAGAAGGAGTCCCATCTCATGGGCTACAAGAATGCTGCCGCTTACTCGCCGGAATTTAGGAAGATATGGGTTAAGACTAGGCTCCAGTTGGCCGGCTTCAGTGTCCCAGAGTATGGGGGCTAGGGAGAATACCTTTGCTGCATGTGTACTTTTCTGTCTCGTCTTGTTGTGTCTGTAGCCTATGTACTTTCCGTTCATGTGATCAATGTCTGGTACTCCGAACTTGTGTGAAATGAAATGCCCGATTTTCATTCGACATATGACAATGCGGTAAGAAAAAAAAGGTACTACATCAATCCAACTCTTCAGTGATGTGAGGCAAACCTCGTCTCTCACGCTCGGCACAATAATCTACCCACATATGCGCCGCAATCGCGTCACACAATGAATTCATCTGCCTCCGTGAGTCGGCGTTCAATGGAACATCTTGAAGGTTACCAACGTCACCTTCTTCAGGTGCCAGGAACAGCCCATCATTTTCATCGTCAGTATCGGGATCTGGTATGTCGACGTCGTCAGGATCATTGAGGCGGATTATATTATGTATACAGCACGCAGCTGCAGGCAGACGAGACTGAATCTCCATACTGTACTCGGGAGGGAGAAGGAGGGTATGGAAACGTCGCTTGATAATCCCGAAGTTGCGCTCAATATCGTTCCGAAGCATGGCATGGCGGAGGTTGAAGAGTTCTTTCCTGTTCTTGGGGCTGTGGGGAATGAACGAGAATCGAGTGTAACATTGTAATGGTACTCACGATAAATTCGCTCGTCCCCACTCTGCTAAATGGTACCGTTGACCACGGTACGGTACGAGTAATTGCGGGGTCGAAGGGAATCCTGCGTTGCCGAGATAGTAGCGGCCATCGGGAATTGCGAAGTCGATCAAGCGGGCATTATGATAGACCGTAGCGTCGGCGGCCGATCCCTCCCAACCCCCGAGAACATATGTGATAATACCGTCGAAAGAACACGCGACAAGACAATTTTGAGACAGGAAACCTTTTCGGTTGCGCATAAGGTCCCGTTCACTGGCTGACGGCACACAGGCAATATGCGTGCCGTCGACGGCACCTATGGCATCCTTGAAGTATGGAAAAAATTTGGGATTGTTGACGATGCGATTAGGAGTCGGAAGGTCGGCTCTCAGAAGGCGAACATGTGTGGTATACAGCGGACCCTGTGAGAAGGCATTGACCATTCGTTTGAAGTATCTGCGTCCAGGGTGTTACTCGGATAAACGCAGACACTTCTGGTGAAGGACTCACCGTGATATAGTATCGGTCGAATGCTGAAATCGCTCACCGATATGCTGTGCCGATAAGCCTGTCACCATTGCATACAAAAAAATCGAGAGTTGCTCTTCTAGCGTGATATGCCTCGAATCCTGGAAACCCGCTTCCCGAAGAAGGGTTATAAGCTTGAGGAAGACGTGTTTGTGGACGCCGAGCTCGTTTCTGATCCTCTTTGGATGCCCACGAAGTAGTTCGTCTACCCATCCCTGGCCTGAAAGGGCAGATGTATGATAGGGTTCAGGAGCAGAGCTGCGAATGGTGGCGATTGCGGCCTTGCATATTGCGATTGCGGCTGCGATTTTTCTGTTTTTCTGAATCCGCTGTGCGATTAGAATTTTCCGGATGATTTTACTTGGAGTATCGCTGTCGGATTCTTCTTCGTCATTCTCGATCTGAATGCGCTCCATGCTTGGGTGATTTTCAGCCATCGTAATAGCCGAGTATACGTCGACAGCCAACGCACAGTTTGATCATCAGCTTTAGAAGTCCGCCAAACTCCACACAGACTTAATTTGTACATGTTTTGCACAAGCATGTGGCAAACCCGTTACTGTTCAGCGCCTAAGGATGGTTCTTGTGCGATGGATGACTGCTGGCAATATCAGTCATTCTTCGCATTAGGGCTAGGCTTCTCCGTTCTTCATCATTCAGCTTCCGAGTCCATGCTCACGTCGCCAAACACCTTTGGTGCGTGACACTGGTACGACGACAACAGGGTTGGGGTGGACATTTGTATTTATATTAGTGCAGGTTACTTGAGAACAATTTGTGTATATATCACAAGGCTGCCCACCATGCTATATCAGAAAAAGAAAGGAAAAGAAAACCGCTACATCAACCGAGCAGGTATTCACTCAGAAATATAATTCCCAATCCGGCATAGCCTCTGGATATCCAGGACTGTTGTCATGCAGAAACTGCTCCAAGCTTGGAGCTTCGTGTGATGTGACCATCTCTCGTATTTCCCTGGCAAAGGTATTCATATCACTCAGTAAGCTATTAAGGGTGAAGGCTGGTACCGGAGCCACCATAGTAGTGTTGCGGCATGCTGGGCATCTAAACGGATGGCTCTCCAGTGTATGTGCAAAGAGACTCTCCAAGCAAGCACTACAATACATGTGCCCACATTCACGAAGCCTGCAGCAATCACATTGGCAAACGAAACCAGCACTGAATGGGAAAGTACAATGCATGTGGATGCGTTGTGGAGCACCTCATGGCATATCCCGCAAGACAAGCTGGCTACCGCCAAACCGAGCAACTTTTACAGCCGTTTGGGTAAATGATGGCAGTCGCATCGTGATTTTTACCAATTATAGAGTATTGAGACTTAGTAGAATTTTGGTACTCGATTAGACACGCTCACGACAACGACTGCAATGGTCTTCCGCTCTATCTCTCGCGACGTGAAATTGGCCGCCATTCGTCTCTATGAATGTGGTCTTGTAGATTTCCGCGATATACTTGATGTCTGCAACATGTCTGAACGCACATTCTACTGCGTCCTCAAGTTATGGCGAGAAACCGGTGATGTCGTGAATCCATTGGACAAACACAAGCGAGGGCGACCTCGCCTTCTCGATCGCGAAGACATTGAATACCTTGTACAGCTCATTCGCCAGAAGCCTGACTTTTTTCTCGATGAGCTTCTCCACCTTCTTCAGACCAACCGCTTCATATCCGTTCACTTCTCTGTCATTCACTGTGAACTGGAACGTGCAGGGATGAGCCGTAAAAAGCTCAAGAGCATTGCTATAGAGAGGAACGAGGAACTTTGAGCAGAGTTCGTTGCCCGGATGGCTCAGTAAGTACATATTTCTTATTGCTGTTGTACTCTGATAATCATTTCCCCCAGGTACGACCCAGCCAACTTGGGCTTCATTGACGAGGTATCGAAGGACAAATGCACACTCTCACGATGCTATGGACGCTCTAGGAAGGGTCGAAGGGCCAACAAAAAGCAGGTATTTGTTCGTGGCCGCCGCACTTCAACAGCGGCTCTTCTTACTCTGGATGGCATGGCCACGGGAACGGTTGTTGAGGGCTCGATGACACATAGCAAGTTCATGGAGTGGCTTGAACACGACGTCGTGAGTTTTCTTCTACGTATACTATTGAAAATCCTGGTTGACTGTCATGCAGTTACCGAAATGCGAGGCCTACCCAGGCAAACTTAGCATACTAGTTATGGACAATGCGAAGATCCACCACGGGGACGATGTACTTGAGCTTGCTGACCGCTTCGGTAAGTTCACTTCCTCCGAATTACTACGTGCGCATTTCTCAATGTCCTTCCAGGTGTACGCATCGAATACCTGCCGCCATACTCGCCAGATCTCAACCCCATCGAAGAAGCATTTTCCAAGATCAAGCACTGGCTTCGTCGCTACAATGAATATTACCGTGCAACTACTGATGACGGTATCCTTTTCAACATGCTGGAAGTTTTGGATATCATCACGGAAGAGGATGCAATTGGGTATTTCATCCACGCAGGCTACTTTTAGCAAGTGTACTCATTCTCGTACTGAATTCCACATGAACAAGATACGTAGTTGTACAGAGACATCACGGAACATGGAGTCTGTTACCCCGATCAAAAACCCAGTACCAGCGAGTGATACAAGGACACCGGTGTGGAATGTTGAGCGAGAATACTGATGGGCTCAATAGCACATTGAGGCGACGACGGGAGAGACTAGGACGCGTTGCAAACGACATTTCGAATGTGGTTTTTGGTAATCTGCCGTCGACGTTCGCCGACTTTCAATCCAAATGACATCCTTGAGCTCCTGGACAACCTCCCCTCCTGGACCCCATCGTTCATGTCTTGTTCCCGATAGGGCGTTGCTCCCGGTTTCAGCACCCTCTCTTCGTGCCTTCGTGAGTTTGATTCGCTCTTCCCGACTCAATTCGGACCGCTCCAGGGTAGATGTGACAGCGGTGCTGGTGTCCGCCTCGTACACTTACTCGATGCCTGGAGGAGGGAGGTATTCCGCAGATGCTGTCAACAATAGATGCACTGTCACGTCGACTACGTCCGTTGTCTCTCTGTCAGGTGTCAGGACAGTTACCCTAATGTCCCTTCCTCTTTGGGTGGTTGACTTGTGTGGGACTCAGGTTCTGCGGTAGCGTCGTTGGCACCTGCATCTTCTGCGGGAGGCGTCAGCGGTGTAAGGATGCCAACGAGGCATTCACATTCCCGTAGAGCAAGCCCGAGCTCACGTCATAGCTGTTTGTAAGCTTGTATAGTGGGATGTTCACCCACAGAGCTCGTGGAAGACTGTGGCGAATGGGACAGCGAGAGCGACGCACTGCTCCAACTGTTCGCATGCATCGTTGAGTGCAGTTGAGATTGTATCAACATGTGACACGAAGCGTGTCAGGTGCGACAGGAGTGGAGCAAATGATCCGAATGGGACAGAAGTATTCAGAGATAAAGTATCGAAGAGCTTGCCCAAGAGATGTCAAAGGAACTGGGCATGTTGATGCCTGATCAAATGCGAGAGTGAGTGGTGAGTTCGTCCAAAAAGAAAGAATCGTTTTTTTGCGGCCGGGATGGGTGCATCAAGTCAGAACAATAATGATCCACGAATACCAGCTTCAATTGCAAGGCAGTATTAGTACATGAAGCAATGAGAGAGAGAACGGTGCTGGCTAGTTACGGACAAGTGTCAACCACTGCTCGACCACATCTCGTAGCTCTGCAATTTCACCATGCACAAAACCCATCTCTTTGAGAGCACTGATGGTCAGGAAACGGAGCGGGCGAGCCTTTCGGAATGAATTGTCTTGAAGTTTTTTGAGAATCGTGTCACCAAGATCATAATGGGTGCAAAAGTCTATGATTGTCATGTCCTCACCAGGAACATGAGTCATTGGCAGAAGCGAGTCGTTCGTAGTCTCAATCTTGTGTTGTGGCATTTGTAGTTGAGGGCCCATGCTAGTGTGTGCGAAGCCTAGGATGTCATTGCCGAGTGTCACATTGATGACTGGCGAAGAAACTTGTGGAGTATTGCTTTTTGGCTCGAGGGCGGCGAGGCGACGTTGCAGGACGGGGCTGAGCTTTTCTTGGGTGATATTACCACGTGTGTCGATGGCATCGAACAGACGGTGGTTGGGTGGCTTGGTAATCGTTGCATGCTCAGTACCTTTTAGCTGAAAAAAAAAGTGCCATGAGTACGAAGCAGGGAAGGACTTTCTGTTACCATTGCGGCTGCCCAACAGTTGAAGTGTTCGTGGCTGAGTGGGAAATGTTCATCGGACGTCGTGACATAACAGTGTGTTGAAGGGCATGCGCTGTCGGGTTTCTTGCACAACCAGACGTCGCACAGAAGCTGGATATTCTTGTTGACACGGATGTTCCCTGGTAGTTCCGTAGCATCCTTCTGTAGGATATATGCATCAAACTCAGTAAAAGAAAACGTGATAGCCTCACCTTTTTTTTGTTCCCTCGAGACGCATGTGAACTGCTCGCATCAAGCTCGTCTTCATCCCGTGTGCCGCTGCTGATCGGTACCTCTTTCACCACAGCCACGGCAGGCTTTTGCAGAACGATGATGTTGACAGTTGGAGTCTGCGACGCAATCTTGTCAATCTGGGTGCTGAGAGTTTTGTAATGCTCTTCGGAGACGAGAGGGAGGCCGGGCTTAGGGAGAATGCGAGGAATGTAAAACGTAACGTCATAGTCTTCGATCCCAATTTTCTTCGGGGAGAGAATTTGATCAATCTGTGATAACATCCAGGCTAGCAGGGTGTCCCAGGGATCTTCACCATGTCGAAACTCGAATGATGCGCTCTTCGTTTCACGCTTTGCAATCGGTTTTTTCAACTCAGTAGAGGCTGTCACATTGACAACGAAGGTGACAGTCTTCGTGGGCTTTTCCGCTGGCTGGATTGCTGAATGCGTGGGTGTATGCATGTCTGATGTCAATAGCATGATCATTGCTCAGCGTTGACACTTACCTTCTTTCCCGCGCTTCCTCTTCTTACTGGTGACAGTAGGAGGGGTAGACAGAGAAGGTTGCTCCAGAGGATCTTCTATAGGGTCTGGCTGGGAGGTATCCGAGGTATCATCAGCAGCCTTGGGTGTCATGGCTGCATGCTTGTCTTCACTCTCGCTTGAGGTATCAAATCGGTCATTTTCCATCAGTAGTCGGCGGGTTCCAACTTGCGGATTCAGCTGAGACATGTTTGGCTAGTAGATCGCGTTGAAGAGACGCGAACGTATGTCTGAGTCGTGAGCGTGTCTAATCGAGTACCAAAATTCTACTAAGTCTCGATACTCTATAATTGGTAAAAATCACGACGCGACTGCCATCATTTACCCAAATGGCTGTAACAGAACATTATCAAAATGATTACCAGTGAGCATTGACGATCCTCGCCTTTTGCACGGAGTCCCGAATACAGCATAGACTGTTAAGCTTTGAGCATAACATGGCATTCGCATCCATCTGTAGTTCCTGTGCACTCAGAGTGGACAGAAAATGAGGCGGAAAATACTGACCAGAGGTCCAACAAGTGATATCTTATCAGTCTCCGGCTGCAGTGTGTTCGCGAGCAGCTGAGGTACGAGGATGAAGTCATCATCTTGCACGCCGTCGTCCATGTCGGCATAAGCACGTGGTTGTCAGAGTCAAAGGGAAGAGGTTCAAGACTGAAATGGTGCAAAATGGACCAGCTTTAAGCCTGCTGCTGTCCGAGGGGTGAGGTGCGACGAAACGCATTCTTTCTCTGAGAGACAGGCTTCAACAGGGCTCTATAGCTAACAAAGAGATCAAAGAGATAAAGATAGCTGGACAGAGTTGCGTCATTACCTGCACCATAAGAAAAAAAAAACATTTTTAGATTAGGACTTGCACCCAACGGATCAAGTGAGACGCAGTCCGGACACCTAGCCTCGTGAAGCGGAGCTTTGTGCCACTCCAGAAAAAGGTCGGATGGGAACCGTCATCATGATAGGTGGTGGCGCGCCAGGAATCTGAATGGTACAAGCAGGTGACTGCCTGCCCAGGAACCATGACATCAAACAAACCAAGTCAGGATGAAAAAGAGCGACGTACGTATCTGGAAAAAGTTGAAAGGATAGATAAATATCTGACAAATCCCGTCGGTCATGCTTTCATCTGAAAGAACAGGGTTAAGCTTAGCTACCAAAGAGAATACCTTTTGAGGCCTGAGGCCTGAGGACTTGATGCTGCGGCCCTACAGAGCAATCAAACGCAGTCCAGACATCTAATCCGGACTGAGTTGGAGACCAGTCCGCATGGGTGCTTACATAATTCCAATGGGAGTTCCACCGTCCAGATTCTTATATACGAACGTGGCTACATGGTACGTACTGGATATACTCGTGATCTAGGGAACCATTGCGTCGAGACCACCCATGGGATGCCGTTGGTTTGCGTCTGAAGGGCCTGAGGTCTGAGGCCTTGAGGGCTCGATACTCGACGCAATCCGGACACCCTGTCCACATGCCCCCTACTGGTGCAAAGACCTTTGTCCATATGCCCGGGCCATCCGGTCCTGACCGATCCCTTGGATTGAGGCCACGTCGTAGTGGAAGGGAAGGACAAGACAAAGGCATCATGCCTTTATTTTCAGCAGTTATAAGGTCTTGAGCTCTCGGACGTGGTTCAGTACTCAGTTCTTCCCTGCTACTTTTCTGTACATGATGTCCCCTTTCAGGCCTACGACACGCTCCATGTCTCGCAAAGGCATGAGGCATTACTCTCCATATAATTTACGGTCCCACGGTTCCCGCCAGACATTCGAGTGCCTCCTGACGCCTTCAGGGTCTCCCACCCGCCCTCGCAGCTCTGCCACAAATTGTGACACAGGCGGCCTGTGGGAACCCGCTAGTAACTCTATGTATGACACCGCGTGCCAAGCAGTACTCGATGGCATGCCCCTGGTGTGTACTGACCATTTACATGACCTCTCACATGAAACTAATTCATGCAGGATGTTCTGTGTCACTCAGTTCTGCTTGAATTTGTACACAATTGTGCAGACATGGCTGAGGCTGTCTATGACGAGCAACAGCACATCCTACTGGCATCTGGGGTATCAATTTCTGATAACGAATTAGTGCGTTGTTATTATCTTCCGTTGTTGAAATTCACTGAGGTTTCCTCCACAGAAATTGTTCCATCCAGTTCAGATGCAGCATCTCGAAGAGCTTATGGACATCACGGAGGGAGTGATGGACAATCTGGAGCACCGGTATGTCGTTACTTATCGGCAGGGTAGGCTGCTGACAGACATATTCTCACAGCATCCTGGAACTCGGAACTCAGCACTAGAATGGTCAGAAAGACAAGGTAGGAGGTGTTGATTGTGCATGGGTTCTATGGGTGGCGATCGGAGGCGGATAGCACTCTTTGTATTACTGCCAACCCCTCTAAAATATAACCACACTTGCTATGAAATATAAAGGTGGAGAAAGTGGAGGGCACCTTGGTGTAGCGGTGAGAAGGTGGGGGGGATTGGAAATTATACAGCGTAGGCAAGAGCACCATGTGGGAACAAGTTCTGAAGTCAAGCAGGTGCAGGGGATGCGTGAAGACACTGAATAACTGGAGGGGTGGCAGACTCGATGAGACCACTGTTGAGGGTGCAAAGAAAGAATGGGTCAAACATAAATGTAGGCACGCGGGCGGACTGTCTTCCTTCTGCGGCACAAAATGGTGGTCGTCCCTCTCCAGTACTCGGCAATATCTTTGGCTTGTGCTTCACGAGACTGCAGAAGCATGAGCAGGTGACTGGTGAACCGTAACTCGTACTCCATTGGGGCGACACGAGTAATATCTAGTAGCCATCGATACATGTGCCGCGCTGGAAGAAGGGATGCCCATGACTGGGGAAGGGTGGGACATGAATGTGAAGTCCAAGAGTGTGTCAGCCGTTTCTGTGAAAAGTCAGGTAAGTGTCCAGATCACTTGTAGTAAGCGTCACAGTGGCTGAAAACGAGCCGGTCGTTGGACGGGGCTGAACGACGCATATAGGAACCCCACGTCACAAAAGTGTTGAGTTCTTCCTAGTAAACGCACAACCCTATCATCAGACATATGGGAGATGCCCGAGAGAACGACTTATCTTGCAAGAGGGAAGGTGACTCGTTCAACACAGTCTGATGCTGACTTGTTTCTGCCAGCGGGGAGCCCCAGGGTGCATCAGACATGCTGGGTGCAGTCTTGGAGTGGCCATGAGGTTCAGAGAGCGATCGATCCATGGCTGCAAGTGGTGTGTCGATGAAGGAAATGAAAGAAGGAAAGGAGGAGGTGCAGGTGATAAGGTCGTCACTAGGGACTTAGCAGAACATGTCGGTCTGTGAGGCCGGGGGGGTCAGCACCGGTGGTAAAACAGACGCATGCAGCCCAACCAGGATGTGCCGATGACAAAGGGTGTCAATCATGCTGCAAATCCATGAAATTTTCATGTCAGACGATCTTCTGCATAAGTAGGTTCTGACATGAAACACACAACCATATACATAAGAACTGTATCGGTGTCAACCACATTGTCCAAAAACACCCATCAAACCCCATGCATGCCAACCAACTGCATACCTAGCATTCTTACATTGCCAAATGTCCGATGTATGCAGTACCTTCAAAAATCTACAGCTGCTTGACTGTGATCCGAACCACCAGAGGCTGTCACTGTGACTACACTAGTTCTAGTTGGTGCGAACATCAGGTAACTATCAACATGCAATGCTTTCTGTACTCGCCTTATCCAAAGATTGTATGTAGAGCACCTCCCGCTCCATACCTGCCATGCATACAGTTGCATGGGAAAAGTGGCACATGACATCTGAGGTCGTGAGTAACCGTGCATCCGAGAGTAAAGCTGTCGAGACACAGCGTGCTCCTGCATCCGGGAAGCTCTTGTAGGCACTGGAAAGTGGCACTTCAACTGGAAGCTCGGCATATTGGCTGACAACGAAGAATGTTTGTGTTGACATGACATCATTCGTGGTCGCCCTGTGGTGGGCAAAGATGTGCTGGATTACACCGGCCGCTGTAAAGTTGGATGATGGGGACCTAGGGGATTTACCTGAGGTCTCCTGTGGTGAAAGAAGGGGTCAGTTCGACCCAAGGGGACTGGAGTTGCTTGGTAGGGAGTCAATGAGCAGGGAAAAGAGACTTGGAAACGCGCCCTAGAACCCAGGGATAGTCGAGATAATGTCTAGAGGGACTCTGATAAGGGAGGAATGATGATCCGAGGCTCTGGCCTTCGAATTCCGTCTTACTCTGTCTTTGTTAAGGTGGCTGATATTATTCTAAGTATGTACAGTACAATGTAAGTACGAGTCTGGCTTACATAAGCCAAACTCGTCCAAACACTAAGTAAAAAGATAGAATAAAAATATGGAAACAAAAAACTAAGTAAAGACAAAGAGATATAGTAAATCCCATGGTAGGGAGGATGCCTTCCCTACATCCGAGGGTGGCTTTAGATAGTGACTGTCCCCAGTCAACACATACCAAGATATATCATAAAGTGAGGCAAGGGGTATCATCCTCGAAACAAAACTCTAGGTAGAAACTCAAAAATGCGAACTCGAAACAAAATAGACCATGAAAAAGAAACAGAAATGGCTACTCAGCTGGGAGGGGACATAGTTCGAAGGTAAATCGAGGGTCTTCGAGGGGAAGAGGTGGCTCGGGGGTGGCTCGAAGCGGTCTCAAGGGGGTTCGAAGGGGTTTGAGGGTCTCTTGAAGGTGCTTGAAGGTGCTCAACATCACCTGGATGTACTGCGAGGTTGCCTGAAGGTATTCCGAGGGGTGTCGAAGGTAGATCGAGGGCGATTTGAGAGTCTCGAGAGGGAGTCGAAGGTGGATTGGGGCTCGGGCTTCGGAGGCGAGGCCGGTCTCGAGCCTCGACAGGCTACAGGCTTTGGATGGTGACTCGAGGGTGGAGCTCGACTCGAAGGGGAAGGGGGGACTCGAGATGGGGAAACAGACCTTCCAGGGGCTGTAATGAGCCTCAGGGTTCGACTCGGACTTGGTTTGAAGCTTCGAAGCCTCCCATCGAGGGTTTGGGAGGTGCTCGCAGGGGGTTGACTTGCTCTCAAAGGGGAGGGAGGGGCTCTCGAACTCGAAAGGGGCTCCTGGGTAGTCTCGGAGTCGACTCGAGGCAAAGTGAGAGGCCAGGTAGGCTCGAGACTCGAAGGGGGAGAGGGTACCTGTTCCAATAGTCTATCTGGCCCTTGAGCAAGGGCCCAAGAATCCAGTCGAGCTCGGAGGGTGTGCCCAAGTGCTTCTCGAGGGATCTCCTCGCCTGTAGGCAGTGTAACCCGTCCTCGAACGATCCTACATTTCCCTGCAGCTAGATATGAACTGCAGACCTCACAGCGAGCTCGGATATGCCCATCTCGACCACAAAAGAAGCAAAAGGAATACCTTCGAGGCTGTACTCGATGCCTCGATGCCTCTCGAATGCGAGGGGATGGCTCACTTGAGCCCACATACTCTTGGAGGGGCAACAACCCACTTGACGCTCTTGAACGCGACTCGAAAGAGGCAGGGGGAGTCTTCGACGTCGAAGTGGAGGCTTCTCGAAGTAGGAACGAGGTACCTTGGGGTGGCTCGAGGGGCGAGGGTGGCTTCGATCGAGTCACGAGGGGGGAGGAAGGCTTCGAGGAGGCCTTCGAAGGTCTTTCGAGGCGAGGTGCAAGGTTCGAGGGGGGTAACGAAGGCTCACTAGGTCGAGGGTACTGATTCGAGGTCAAACTGAAGCCTCGCGAAGGCTTTGAGCATGAGTGTTGACCTTCTCTCGAGCTATGAAGCCGGTTCGAAGCCGAGTCACTGGCCTGCCAAAGCGAGACACACCTAGCTGTATGTGCCACAGGGTGCCTCGAGCCTGCATCAGTGACTCGGAGGGGAGATGAGCTGCTCGAAGCAAGCTCAGATGAGTGAGGAGGATACTTCGAAGTTCGAGGGGATGCCTCGAAGGGAAAACGAGAGGGGGGCTTCGTGCTCGAGCTTCCCTGGGAGTGTCTTCTAGAACAAGACCGAGACAACTCCTTCGCAGGGGCACTTGACTGATACTTGGCCGAGGGCGAGTGTGAGTGTGAGTGCTGAGGGGGCGACTCGAGAGTAGATGAGGACTTCTTCAAAGCCAGATGAGGAGATGCGCGACTTACCCCATCCTCGATAACCTCCTTTGTAACGCGAATGACGACCTCGATAGGCCATAGCTGCCCTGACCTAAACAGGGGGAACCTGGACTCAAGCCTCCTCGAGACCTCGAGCTCAACATGAGGTGGGAGGCCTCGAAGGAAGAGCTGGGACTGGTGGCTCGCCTCAACTGCATTCCCTCTTACCATTCCCAAGAACCAGATTCGGAATATACAAAGGTAGTCACCCAGGGCTTCGACGGAGCTGAGCTCGTTGCAACGAGTCTCTTCGAGGTTTGACTGGAACTCCTTGAAACCCTCGAGGATATCCTCAACTGGTTCGATCTCGGGGTACTGGAGTGTTACGAGCGCCTTAAAACTGTCCCACTGCCTAATAGCTGGGGCATTAGCAATGATGAGGCACCAAAGCAACTTGTGGAGGGATGGGGCGCCTGCGATTGCGATGTTCATCCAGGCCAAGTCCCCTGACCTTCCCTGGGCTTTACCATACTCCACGACCTCTTCGAAGTAAGCTGGGAGGTCACGTCCCTCCCCTGAGAATTCCGGATGTGACTCGAGTGGGACTCGAGACAGTCTGCAAGTGTCTTCCATGATGAGCAGTATATACGAAGCTTAAACGAACTGTATTTCACGTTGTAGCCAATTATTGACAGTAGTATTGAGGGCAGCAACGAGCCTCGAGTGTTCGCAGTCGGTCTCGAAGGGTATAACGAAGGGGAGTGGGGTCGCCTCGATGCGACCTCGAATGTCTATGGGGGGTTGGTAGATGCCTTGTATACAGTTACGAAGTGGACTCGGCCACTGAAAATGACGAGGAAATGAAATATAGTCACCGTGTGTGACTCAAAGACTCGACTCTCAGATTGCAGCCTTGCTCGACTGCAAGAGTGCACAGAAAACGAATAATATTTGTCTGGATACGTCGGGGTATGTCTGGATATGTCTACGAACGAAAGCGGATGCGTCTAAACAATTGGCTATGTCTCGAAGGCGTCTCGAAGGGGGGCTCGATGCTCGTCTGGGGTCTCGAAGCGTCTGGGGATCTCGAAGGGACTGGGGGTCTCGAAGGGTGCTCTAAAACGACTCTCAGAGGTGGGGAGAGGGTTCCTACAACTCGACACGGGTAAAAAAATGCGAAGGGAGGTGCCAGGGAGCTCAGCTGTGGCAGGAGGGGGGAAACAGTGGCGCGTCGACGAAGAACCACTGGGCAGAACTTTACCAAACTTCAGGACGTGGTAGAAGACGTCTAGGGGCGCTGGGCGATCGAAGAAATGAGAGAATACGCGCACCCAATCCCGAGTTATGCCAATTTTCGTCCTACTAAGCCTTTCTCCAGGAAAAGTGAGATATCTCCAGAACCGCTGGAGCGAACGCGTCGAAAATGGAATCGTCTGAAAGCCCTCGTCGAGTAGATTCGGTACCTCGAAAAGCGAGAGGGTAGGCGCGTTGGTTCTTGAGAAATCGCGTGTCCGAGCACGAGGGTAGGAGGAGAAGAGGGTTACCAAGCAAAACAGCCCCCTCGCGGTGGGCTCCAGATGTAAAGTTGGATGATGGGGACCTAGGGGATTTACCTGAGGTCTCCTGTGGTGAAAGAAGGGGTCAGTTCGACCCAAGGGGACTGGAGTTGCTTGGTAGGGAGTCAATGAGCAGGGAAAAGAGACTTGGAAACGCGCCCTAGAACCCAGGGATAGTCGAGATAATGTCTAGAGGGACTCTGATAAGGGAGGAATGATGATCCGAGGCTCCGGCCTTCGAATTCCGTCTTACTCTGTCTTTGTTAAGGTGGCTGATATTATTCTAAGTATGTACAGTACAATGTAAGTACGAGTCTGGCTTACATAAGCCAAACTCGTCCAAACACTAAGTAAAAAGATAGAATAAAAATATGGAAACAAAAAACTAAGTAAAGACAAAGAGATATAGTAAATCCCATGGTAGGGAGGATGCCTTCCCTACACCGCGTGGTCACTCCCCCCCGTCCAAAACAATATGTGGCTGTTTTTGAGGGACACAGATGCCACCGAATATGTCTCTCCATGCCAATGGACTGACTTGCACATCGATGTGTAGGGTCTAATGCCCTTTCTTGGATCATAATCTGTAGCATGTGTCAAAAGCCAGTCATGAAGGAGGCGGTAATGATCTTCTGACATCGGTTTGAGATCATCTGCATGGGAAGCTTCGTCTGACGCATCTGACGATCTGTCGAATGCCAGAATATCGTTAAACAAGGTACCTCGCAGGCTTGTCCGAAAAATACGATCAAAGTTGACAAGTAAGCTGGTCGCATTGGAGGGCAGGAATTCCGAAGACATTAGCGTGCAGAGGTGTTGACCCATGCAGAATCTGTGCAGCATGGTCTGCTCCAATTCACCTAATCCAGGATCAGGACTGTGAGGCAATAGTGAGGAAGTTGAACATGTCAGTGAGGAAGTTGAACATGTCGGTCTGTGAGGCCGGGGGGGTCAGAAATTTTCATGTCAGACGATCTTCCACATAAGTAGGTTCTGACATGAAACACACAACCATATACATAAGAACTCCAGGGGATATGTACATTATACAGTACATAGAGCGCCAGAATCAGATCAGCTATGCAATGTTGTATCTCTGAAAGTTTGGATTATCCAGCCAACAATACCTGGGACTTGGATACTAGACTTCACATCATAACCAAGAAAGGTCATGGCAGCAGCAGTGAGGAATGCGACAAAAACCCCACAAAAACACCAAGGTAACCTGCTGTGGCGATGGCCATTCGCTCGTATAACGCCTTTGCCTAATCGGACCACTTAAAAACAATTCTGCACTAAAACAGAGCTCACATATGCAACTCCCTTGTCTCGAAAACACGAACAGCAATCTTCCCCATAGTTTCTGCGTTACCTGTCGCTGTACAAAAGGAGTGGTTCTGGGAATCATAGTGTGCCTGAAGAGAGATCAGCTCTTAGTACGAGTGCCACAAAGAGATGATTCACAGTGATGGCGCGAACAATTTCAACAGCTAACAAAATAAGAATCGTGTGTGACTGAGTTACTTCTGCGCTTACGGTGAGGAAGAGGGTAAAGGCTCTTTCCTGTTGTCGGGTTCCACACTCGAACTTCACCAAAGTCACTACCAGTGAGAATGCGAAGACCATTGTCAATCCAAAGAACAGGAAGTAGCACACCTTTTCTGATCGGAAGTGGAAGTGAGCAATCCAAGATTGCAGCAGGTACCTGCCAGATGTCGACACCGTTGTGCTGGTTCATTACTGCAATGCGAGTTTCGTCAGGATGAAGGTCGGTGTGACCACTTCAGCCAGAGCATAAACGGACATGTCAAGAAGAAGAAAGGCAAGGGATACTCACATTAGTGTGCCTAGTGGCATCGTCCAGCGGTAGGTTGCACTAAATGGATCCCAGCAACTGTAGCATGAGCATCAAATTCCATGAGGACTGGCTTGGCAGTTGGCAAACTCACATAATACCATGATGCAAATACGTGACAACCAGGCAGTTTGCGTCCCTTCCTTTATGCAACCAATGGATGGAAGTGACAACAATAGACAGGTTGGGAGCAACTGTCACTGTTCGTGGTGGCAGAATAGCGCTGAGAAATTGTAACCGATCTGCGAGATGTGACTCACTACTCCATTCCAGAGAGCATCACTAAGACTTGTGGACGCACCAGATGCAATATACCGGAAAACCTTGAGCTCAGGATGAGCACCAGTCGCAAGGTATGTACCTGTGGAGTCGAAGGCCAAGTGCTCAATGGGATAGTCGTGGATGGTAAAGCACGAAATCTCTAATTTTTCCTGAGATATCAGAAAAAAACGATGTGTTAATAAGATTAGTGCAGCCACATGTGGACTTACTTTTGTGATAACGACACGGAGTACCTTCCCATTACCAAGACCACACCAGAGCTCATGAGTTCTTCCGCGCACCCATCTCAGCGAGAGGACCGGTGTCTGACAGCGAATGAGGTGCAGTAATGTGCCGTCCTCTCCTTTGGATATCGCTACATTTCCATCCACGCTTGCGCTAGCAAGGAAACGGCCATCATGGCTGAATGCGAGCGAGTCGATGGAGTCGTTGTGGAGACCCAGTTGTGACCACTTCTCGACATATTGCAGCAGCATTGTAGCGCTGAGTTCTCAAAGTAAAGGTTGAAATCTGACGAAGGGGTGGGGAGTACATTCCAGCCTTTGATGGCACGCCGTCAAATGCCTTGCCTTTGTCCGACCCTTCATGATGTTTGTTTACTGTCTTGTTGCAGTATATAGGCTTCGGACAAACATATGTATGTCCTTGTCAATCCCCGGCCATAGTCTCTCGCTGCACTCACCTTCGCTGCTCGCTGATTCTCGTTTCACGCCCTCTTCCCAACACACAAGATGAGTTCATCCAGCTCCAAATGGAATGCCCACCACAGGTATCTCCGTATTACACTCTCGACCTCAGACTCGAAGTCCATTTTCAATCGTGCCCTCATTCCTACCCCAGTTTGCAAGGAGATAAATGTCAATCCTGTCGACACCCCACTGATAATGGCGGCACTAGTTGAACATCTCAAAGTACATGTGGTGGCATCCTTTGCCCATGCTCCCCCATCATGTACCTCTGACTTGCTTGGCTACGCAGTTTCTTACACCTGTCCCCGTTTCTACATGACCGGCTCATTCTCGCCAATACTTTTGACGCTGCCGTTTGGGCCCGCGCAGCTATCGCTTTATGGTCTTGTTGTCACCTAGGTGGGACTCCTCATCCCTTTGGCTAACTCCTTCAACTCACCTAAATATGTTCCTTTTCCACTCATTGCTTGCTGAACTTCTTTGCGAGGTGTTCCACCCGACTTCGTAGTACCCAAGGTCGTCGGAAATCTCGATACCGTGACGTTTGTGCGTCGTACCAACCTTCGTGCTGTCACCCCTCGTGTTTGATGTAAACTCGCTTTTGTCCGTTGCTTTCGATCGATGATTTTGTTGGGGGCTTCAGTGTGGGGGGTGTCACAAGGCTACCTTACTGTAGGCTGTGCTTTGCGTTCAGTTTCGCGCTCACTTACCCTCTCTTCCGAAGACTTTTTGCATCCGTTCAGCAGTGCTGAGCGCTTCCGCCTTCTTTCACAACTCCTCTGCCAGCGTGGCGGTCTTACTCGCACGACTGCTCACCCCAATCTTGCCTGGAGTGCCTTGCACGAATATGATGCTGTGCGTAGTGGAGCAAACGCCATCCCTCCAGATTTGCAGGAAGATGACGCAGGTCCGACTCCGTCCATGAAACCATCCCCGGCACCCCTGGACGTACCTTCCTCACAAATCATACTCTCAAATACCATTCCTTCATCGCCCACCCCTGGGTCGACTGCAAGCAGCTTCCCCTTAAGTGATTCTCTAAGCCCTATGGGCAATGGAGGAAAGGATAAACTGAAGCAATTGAGCATCGACGGCATGATCCAACGGCTTCTAGATGTGGGTTACACGGGAAAAGTCAGCAAGTCCTTGTGCTTGAAAAATGCCGAGATAGTCGCTATTCACCAGACAGCCCGCGAGATTTTTCTTAGCCAGCCAACTCTTATCGAGTTATCCCAATTACCTGTTTCTTGGCGACTACGTGGATCGGGGAAAGCAAAGCCTGGAAACAATTTTGCAGCTCCTATGCTACAAGTTTAAGTTTCCAGAGAACTTTTTTCTCCTTCGGGGGAATCGCGAATATGCAAATGTCGCCGTGGGGTTTGTTCATGCTTTGTGATATGCCATTTTACTATCCTAATTGGTTCCAATGCAGTTTATGGGTTTTACGATGAATGCAAGCGAAGATGTAACATCAAGACCTGGAAATCGTTCGTAGATGTCTTCAATTGTCTGCCTATCGCGGCTGTGGTCACGTCAAAAATCTTTTGCGTACATGGCGGTCTCTGTCACTACACTCGATGGACGACATCAAGCGCATACAACGACCCACGGATGTGCCTGACTATGGTCTTTTGAACGACCTACTATGGTCCGATCCATCGGATACCACTCTGGATTGGGAGGACAACAAACACAGTGTCAGCTATTGCTTTGGAAAGGGGGTCATCAATGATTTCATGCTGCGATACGACATGGATCTCATCCGTCGAGCACACATGATCGTAGAAGATGGGTATCGCTGTATCTTTCACGGTAGTTACAAACATTGATTACCTTGCTTGCAAGGTCTCTGGAAACCCAAAAATCGTGAGAACGAGTTCCCAGCAAATGCCGTGTGACACACAGGAAGTTCTTTCCTATCTTGGCTATGTGTGTCGTCCCTGCCTTCATCTTAATATTGTACCTCCCCTCCATCTCCCTCACAAGGTGCGACTTTTACAATCAATGCGATTTGAGAAAGATGTTGTCATCGAAGTCTCGAAGTATGCACAACTGAGATCTTCCCGGACTTCGCGACAATGCAACATATGAATTGAAGAGGTTCAGACCGCCGGAAGGGGGGGTGGCGATGTCTACGATTACACTTTCAAGTGTTTGATGAAATGACTCATACACAGTGGAAATCATTCACTCCGCGTGCTCGAGGCGCCTCCTCCCCCTGTTTCTAACAGCCCCAGAAAAAAGAAAAATCCTCGCTTACTTGGATCCGGAAGAAAGTATTGGCACCTCCAAGAAAAGGGAGTTGTAGGTAAGCAACCCACAACATATACAATCTCTCTGACTAACAAAAACACTTCCAGCACCAAGATATATGTATAATCCTCTCCCAAGAATAGCACTGGTGATATGTGTTGTTTGCTAGGTCGAGTCTGCTCGAAATATATTGTACAATTACCTCTCCTTGTACCCACAGCCACGAAGTATAGCGACGCAAGCAAGGTATAAAGGCCGCCACCGGCGGCATTTCCCGAGTATTGATCATACCTGCGAAATTCCATTACATATCTAGTCATTAAACGTCGGCATCCTTACTACGCCTCTGATACCTTTTGTACCTCTTGGATGTCTCCAGTAACACCCAAGCAGGTTTTTCCTCCTGCATAATAAGAAAACGCGTATGGTCGAGAAGCCAAGCATCACCAATCGCAATGGGTTCCCAGGTTAACGGTTGAGTACGAGTGCAAATCCAAAAGGACACTGAGTCATTAGGGCGGTGAAGGAACAAGTCGCCAATCTCTACTGGTTGATCAGACCGAAATGAAGGTGGCAGCATAAGAGAGGGTAGTCCAGCTACTTCGAACCATCCATACAGCTGTTTGTGGGATGTGGCCCGGACAAAGCGATGAAGAGTGAGATCGTCGCCCTTCAAACTAGATGAGTAAAATTAATATAAGACGAGTCAATACAGACTTACAGTAGCTGGGACAATGACAGAGGTACCTGACGTAGTTTGTGGTGGTGGCTGCAGTGGCTCAGCATCCACGACAGTCTGCGATGTATGCGTCACTCTTCATGAAGAAGGGTGTAAATGTCCAGACTTACCGAGGTACCTGTCCCATTGTGAGAGGCATGTGAAGCCCTCTGTTGGTGTGCGTGAGGCAAGTTATGCTCAGAGAGGACATGGGAAGGGGTAGGAAGTGCTTCCGGAATGTGGGCTGCAATTCCACCGGAGAGTCAGGCAGCTGCATAAGCGCAACATCTGTCACCTTATGGGGAAGAATCCGGACATCGGTGTGGAAATCCGCTTCGACGATGTTGTCCATATGGGTCATGTGTACCAGCCCTACTCAGAGCTGCAGCACCAAGAACGAGGATGCGACGGGCTTATGTAATGATGTGCTCACCAGGGTTACACGTTTACGGATTTTGGGCGCTCGAAAGTGTAAGTGTTTTTGTCCCTGCATGTAACAGCTTTTCTCACCACAGAACGATCGTAGCAATACCTCGGGCTCTTCTCCATAACCCGACATGAATTACAAGTACATCACTTCGTATGAGATTCGATATGAGGATTACAGGATTGTATCATGTATGTCCACACAGCGTACCTACTGCGACCTCCCATTTGTGAGAAATGCATTGATTACCACATCCCCATATGGCAGGCCTACGAGGTGTGCACATATCCCAAAATGCTGTTGGAATATGTCAGTAAGGCTCGCCTGTCAATAGGTAATTGCTCACTTGTATTCCAGATCGGCAAGTACTGTATCCGCAACTTTCAGAAGTACCTTAACATGCTCCGCTGCACCTGGATAAAATAGTTTCTATAGAGGAGTCCTCAGCGAGTTTCATCGAAAGACTAGAATAGCGGTGCACTAATTCGTTATCGGACACCGACTCTTCGGCATCAAATGCCAGTATGCTGTTATTGTCCCAATATCAGTATAAGTACTTCTTGGTTGCAGCAGCATAGCAAAGAGGTTCACATGCGGCGTTGTTCATCATACACAGCTTGTGCCGTTTCTGCACAACTGCGTGCTAAATTAAGCAGAACTGAGTGACACAGAACATCCTGCATGAATTAGTTTCATGTGAGAGGTCATGTAAACGGTCAGTACACACCAGGGGCATGCCATCGGGTACTGCTTGGCGCACGGTGTCATACATAGAGTTACTAGCGGGTTCCCACAGGCCGCCTGTGTCACAATTTGTGGCAGAGCTGCGAGGGCGAGTGGGAGACCCCGAAGGCATCGGGAGGCACTCGAATGTCTGGCGGGAACCGCAGTGTAGGGAGTGAGTACCCCCTACCAGGGTATTTTTTTTATTTTATTGTTTTTGTTTTCTTTTTTTTATTTCTGTTCATCTATGTTACTCTTTACTTAGTTTCGAGTTCGGACACGTGAGTAGCTTATATAAGCACACACGTACTTAGACTTTACAGTAGCTACTTACAAAAAAATAACAAGTCGCATTTCAGAGTTTTGAGAGTTCCGAGTTCGAGTTCGAGTTTGAGAAGGCATCAAGTGCCTTCTGCTGTGTCTAGACAGCCTCAGACAGCCCCAGACGTCCCTCAGACAGAGTTTTCTGCCAGGCTAGAGAAGCCCCTTTGGGAAGAATTCCCCCTCAGACTTCACCACCCATCCCAGTCACTCTTATTTCAATTCTCTTCATCTGGAGCCCACCGCGAGGGGCTTCTGTCTTAGCCTGGTAACCCCTTTCTGATCAGTTTCAGCCTCGTTCTTGCAGTTTCAGGCCTCAGATCCTCGGTTTCAGTCACATCCTCTCAGTTTCCAGCCTCGGTCACGCTTTTGTGCTCATATTCTCTCTCGAAATACTCACTCATATATCTCTATAATCACTCGAGTTCCCTCCGACATCATGCTCGGCCAAGAACGCCCGAGTTGTGGTTCTCCCGAAGCCTCGAGCTTCCTTCGGCGCCCCGAGGACCTTCGAAGGTTCCTCGATGACATAATCAAGCTCGCGACTGCAGTGAAATCTCTTCTCGAGAGTCATGGTGGCCTTCGAGAGGCCGGTAGTTCATGTGCGCAGCCACCACTCACCTCTGTCAGCCGTTCACCCCGCCGAATATACCCGTTCTGCTTTTTCTGTGGTCAGAAAGGCCATATTCGAGTGAACTGTGACTCGTGCAAGGAGTATTTGGCCGTGGGAAAATGTCTAATAGTGAGAGGTCGTGTCGTACTCCCTACAGGACAAGAGATACCACGAGAAGTTCCCGGCCGCACTCTCAAGGACCGCGTGGATCGCTGGGATCCAGGAAACCGGTGTCACGCACCAAAGGTGTTTGGCGACGTGAGCATGGACTCAGAAGCTGAATGATGAAGAACGGAGAAGCCTAGCCCTAATGCGAAGAATGACTGATATTGCCAGCAGTCATCCATCGCACAAGAACCATCCTTAACGTTAGGGAAGAAACCGCTCGAGCGCCCGAAAAAACTTTTTGAGCGCTAGTTTACAGCATTCCGATTTTTCGAATATCTCCGTCAATTTTAAAGATATCGACACCATTCCCACGCTCACAGGAAGCTCTCGACCACGCCATCCTGCCTACCGAATTTGGTAACGATCCGCGCACTCCACGATTTTCTGCATCATTTCTACCAACGAACGCCCATTTTGCCAATATTTATCGTAATGGCCACCTCCTTGACCGTCTCTTCACTCGTGTCCTTTGCTAGGGAGAATAACTACGAGTACTTGCCAGGAATCCCCACTAGCTCTCGCCCTGAAGCCTCCTGGTTCATCCCTCCCTCGTCCATGACCTCCCATCCTATCGCTCTGGGACAGCGCGTTCTTCTCGTCAGTCTGACGTCGAGGAAGACATTCTTTGGTCGCCTCAAGTCTGTCATCAGGGTTGAAAGGTCTTATGTGGTTGTTTTGGTCTCTCCAGTCGAAAAGGATTATGGATTTTTCCTTCCTGCCCCCTGCAACGTCTATCTCTCAATCTCGTCTTTCGTTCTCCCAAAATTGCGACAGCTCCAGTACCAATTACTATCATCTACACTATCTGATCGCATTCATGATGATTTTGAGGCACTTCTCCCTGCCCTCATTGGAGAAGATGGCCCCTCCTCCTCCTCATGCCCTCCAGAGCACTAGTTGCACCTGGTACAGGTCGCTTTGCAGAGAGGAGAGAGGGGGGGAAAGTTGCGAAATCCTAAGCCCTGACTACCCTGGAGACCCCCAAAGTTGGCCCCTGGCAGAAATCCCCACAGTTCTTCTTTCGGACGCGCAGCATATCGCCCCAATGAATCTGGATCTCAGATCTAGGAGTCAGAGTGACTCATTTGCAGTCATACCCCCTTATTCAGCAGTGACCAGTGTGCTTACTCATCCCCCTTTTTGTCGCATTATTCATCCGTTCCTTAATGACTCATTCTATTTCAAATGATTTGTGATATTCTTCGTCATGCTGACTGATTTTACTTACCAATCGCTTACTGTCCTTACTCAGCCTTGCTCAGCCTTACCAATCCTTTACCAATCCTCTTACCAATCGCTTACAAACCCCTTACAAAGTGTTTCCCTCTATTTACTTCAGGCTGCGCTACCTTTTGTATATAAGTACCAATACGTCGCAGCAAGTAGAAACAAGCAAGTAGCCCCCCTGCATAGGATACTGTCCCCTTTGTAGAGAGACTATTGCCCAATCATTATCGACGTTATCTGCCTTATTGTCGTCGCTTTAAGGCTCTTCTTCATCATCTTTATTCTTGCAGTATCTGAGGCTCCATTAAGGGTCTATTTACTGTTATTCTTCATCACTTTACGTCGCTTCTAGGCTCCGAGTAGCCTATATTACTTCGCTTTTCTCAGTCTCCCCTTGCTCCCCTCTCGTCAGGAGCACCATTCCCTTCTGCCCTAGTCCTCTAGGTGTGCAGAACCCCTCCCCCATCTCGCTGTAACCGATCCCTCGAGCCAAAGTCCGCGTAGGTAAACCACCGACTTGGCAATTGTCTTTGTGTTGGGTTTTTTTGGTGTTTTCGCCATAGATCCACACGTCGACTCACACCGGATCGACACGTGTCTCGCCGCTGGCGCGTGGCCCTCTTATGACGACTTGGTGGCAGAAGTCGAAGTGCGCTTCAGACCGCTTCACAACAAGGACTGGGCAAAAGATCAGCTCAGTAAAATTCGCCAGGGTTCGGCCAGGACCGAGGAGTTCTTGGCCAAGTTCAATGCACTTAGGACCGCGTCCAGGGTATCCGACGATTACGCAATCTTCATGCTGGAGAGGGCACTCCACCCGGAAATTCTTCAGCAAATCTTTGTTCAGGGACGCCAAAAGGCTACCTGGGCAGAATACGACGTCGAGGCTAGATGTCTCGGTGCTGCTCTGGAGGCAGTCAAAATCAGAACTGGTGGAGCGTCCTCTCGATGGGGACAGAACTTTTCTCGACCCTCGCCCAGGGTTACGTCAGGGCAAGGCGCACCCATGGATATTGGGGCTGTGCAAGGCAGATCGGGAAGCCGCCCCAAAAAGGACTTCTCGAACTATCAGTGCTATGCCTGTGGCCAGAAGGGCCATATTCGTCCGCACTGCCCACAGGGCGGGAACAAAGGAAAAGGGTGCCAGGTGCGCTTGGAAGGTGTTGACCCGTGGCTGGCTGCTATGGATGGGATGACTTTCGAACAAGTAGTTGCCCATATCTCTAAGTTAAAAGAATCAGAGCTGCAGTGAAGTTGGGTCCTGCAGTCTTGGACAATGTTGGTACTGGACTTGTTTCTTTTCTTCCTTTTAATTTTTCTTCTCGTTGCATCTCGGTCTCGTCTTCTAAAAATAGTACAAAAGAAAACACAAAAATAGAAAATACAAAAACACAAAAAAGGGTTTCGTTCTCAGACATAGTTACTATAAATAGGTTTTCTCCCCTCTCTGTAGATAGCATGGATGACGATTCAGACTTTGTACCTAAACCGTCTGCTGAAGGGTCCCACAAGGGCTCGGGACCGGACGTAAAACTGGCTCCACTTAATTCTTCGGCGTATAAAACCCCACAAAACAGTGTTTTGAAAGGATCCGAGTCAGTTAGCGATGCTCAGGCGACAGTACCGCCGAAATCCCGAGTTCGCATGCTCAACTTAAAGGATCACGTATCGGTTCCCATAATTATTCGCACTAGGAAGGGTGACGCACATGCTGTGCAGGCCTTGTTGGATTCTGGTGCTACCGGTGTTTTCGTGGACGCCAAATTCGTTGATCAAAAGAAGCTTCCCAAGTTGTCTCTCCCACGTGCTGTGGACGTATTTAATGTCGACGGTACCCTTAACTCTGCTGGAAGGATTACGCATCAAGTACCACTTAGAGTTCAGTTCGGAGATCACTTCGAAGAGTTAGTAGCTGATGTCATGGATCTGGGATCTCACGACATGATTTTGGGTCACACTACGTGGCTTGCCACTCACAACCCGGAAGTCAATTGGAAAACCGGTGAAATCTCGATGAAGAGGTGTCCTCGTAGTTGCAGGCAACTGGCGCCGAAGCTGGCCTTTGTTAGACGTGTCAAAAAGGAGGAGGTCCAGGCCCTCGAAGACTGGCATAATATATTCAGAGCCGACAAGCAGGAGGCTCCTAAAAAGGATAAAACCCCTGAGGAACTGGTTCCGAAGGAATACCACGAATATTTAAGCGTCTTCTCTGTCCAGGAATCCGAACGCATGCCACTTAGGAAACCTTGGGACCATGCAATAGAACTTAAGGAGTCGTTTGTTCCGAAAAAGGGAAGGTTGATCCCTCTCAGCCCTGATGAGCAAACCGAAGTTAGCAACTTCGTTGACGGACAGCTTAAGAAGGGTTATATTCGGCCTAGTAAATCGCTGCAAACTTCCCCCGTGTCTTCGTCCCTAAAAAGGATGGAAAGAAGCGTATGGTACAGGATTACCGCTATTTAAACGAGCATACAGTCAAGAACTCGTATCCGCTCCCGCTCATCTCGCAGCTTGTTGACAAGTTGAAAGGCTGTAAATTATTTACGAAAATGGACCTTAGGTGGGGATACAATAACATCCAGATCAAGGAAGGTGACGAGTGGAAGGCCGCTTTCGTCTGTCACCGTGGAGCCTTCGAACCGCTGGTGATGTTCTTTGGTTTATGTAATTCCCCTGCCACGTTTCAGAACATGATGAACGACATCTTCGGTGATATGGAGGACGTTCTAGTAGTATATATAGACGATCTTATGATATTCACGAAAACAGACGATGAAAAGGAGCATGACAGGATCGTGCTAGAGGTGCTCAGAAGGTTGAAGGAGAACAACTTGTTTGTCAAACCGGAGAAATGTTTATTTAAGCAAAAAGAGGTCGACTTTCTGGGTATGATAGTTGGCACGAATGGAGTTAAAATGGACCCTGCTAAAGTCGCTGCTGTGCGCAATTGGCCCATCCCTACTTCTGTTCGTGGAGTTCGAGGCTTCCTTGGCCTTGCGAACTTCTACCGACATTTCATAAAGGATTTCGCACAGGTCACGCTGAAGAGAAATAGTAGAAGGAGAGTGGGGGAAGAGTCCAGAGGGGTCTCCTGTTGGAATTGGGGTCAGTTTGACCCAAGGGGACTGGAGCTGCCTGGTAGGAGAGTCAGGGAGTGGTGAAAGGAGTAGAAACGCGCCCGGAAGTCTAAAGGTGGGTCGAGATATCGTCTAACGAAAGTCTGATAGTGGGGAAATATAGATCCGAGGCCTCTGGCCTTCGAATTCCGTCCTGCTTCGTCTGGGATCAAGTCTATGTTATGTTACTAAGCAAGTACAATGTACAGTAAGTGCAAGGGTTGGCTTACATAAGCCAAAATGCGTCCAAATACTAAGTAAAAATGTAAGGTAGGGTATAGTGACAAAACTGGACAGTAAAAACAATGAAATAAAAGAATTTACCTGGTAGGGAGGACTCCCTCCCTACAGCACGCCCCCTGAACGATCTAACTAAAAAGGACACTCCATTTCTCTGGTGCGACAAGTGCCAAGTAGCATTTGATACGTTAAAGGAAGCCTTCACAACCGCGCCTATTCTTATGTTCCCCGATCAGGATCGGAAGTTCCATTTAGAAACTGATGCCTCGGATTATGCAACTGGAGCTGTGCTCTCGGTAGAATGCGATGACGGCCTCTGGAGACCAGTTGCTTATTCAAGTCATTCGCTTAGTGGAGCAGAGCTTAATTATACGGTTCACGACAAGGAGATGCTAGCCATCATCCGCGCTCTAGAGCAATGGTGTCACTACCTTGAGGCTACTCCATACCAGTTTGAAATTTGGACGGATCACCACAACCTTAAGTGGTTTATGACGTCGCAAAAGCTTCAACCACGCCAGGTGCATTGGGCGCAGTATTTTAGTTGCTTTAACTGTGTTATCGTCCACAAACCAGGAGTTTCGATGGGACGACCAGACGCTCTCTCTCGCCGCGAAGACTTAATAGAAAATCGCGAAAATGCTAAATCTGAGGAGTCGTTATTTATTAAACCCGAGCAAGTGCGCGCTGTGTGCTTAGAAAGCCCCTTCATAGAAGAACTACGCAGTGTAACGGCCGAGGTTGATGCTGGAACGCTCGACCGACATGACGGTTTACTGTATGACGGAGACAAAGTTTTCGTGCCTGAGGCACTTAGACAGAAGGTGCTTGCTGCTCTTCATGATTCGCCCCTAGCAGGTCATCAAGGTGTAAAAGGAACTCAGGAGTTGATCACACGCTGGTTCATGTGGTCTACCTTGAAGCCCGATGTCGAGGAGTACGTAAAGCATTGTCAGATGTGTCAAGCTAGCAAGCCTAGTAACAAGCCACCGGCAGGCGAACTCAAATCTTTACCCGTCCCTGATGGGCCTTGGAAGGATCTTACGACTGACTTTATGGATATAGGAATCAGGAGCTCCTCTGGAAAGTCTTACGTCTTAGTTGTCATTGATCAGTTCTCTAAGGAAGCAGAGTTCATCCCCTGCACTGAAAAGGAAACTGCTGCTAGTACGGCTCGGCTTTATTTAACTCACGTCTGGAAGCACCACAGCCTTCCGCAGTCTCTCGTCTCGGATCATGGACCGCAGTTCGCATCTCAGTTCTCGAAGGAGCTATTTAAAATGTTGGGTGTCGAGCAGAAGCTCTCGACGGCATTTCATCCACAGATGGATGGTCAAACAGAGCGGTTGAACCGCGAAATTCAGCAGTATCTACGGATGTATGCAAACCATCAGCAGGAACGATGGGAGGATTGGCTTCCCCTAGCTCAATTCGCGTACAATAACTCCAAGTCTTCTTCTACTGGCAAGTGCCCCTTTGAAGTTACTCATTCGTATACACCACGAATGGGCATCGAGCCGACGACTTCTAAGGTAGAAGCAGCAGAGGAGACCGCTAAAGACTGGTTCCAGGTGTTCCAGGAAGTACGCAAAAGTTTGGGAAAAGCTAGGACTCATCAGAAAACTGAGGCAGATAAGCGACGATCCCCTTCCCCTGCTTACTCTATAGGCTCGCAGGTTTGGCTGGCTACCGACCATTTATTGCTGAAAGATCGGCAGAGCCAAAAGTTGACCGAAAAGTGGATAGGCCTGTACGAGGTTTTGGACATTTTACCCAATGCCGTTAAATTAAAGTTGCCACGCTCGATGAACATACACCCAGTAGTGAACGTTTCATGGGTGAAACCTTATCTCGGTGCTCTTGATGGGCAACCGGTTACTCGGCCCGGCCCACAATGGGTTATGGATGAAGGAGATGTCGAATACGAAGTTGAGAAAATTGTTGATTCCCACTTGAAGCGTGGTAATCTTCAGTTCCTCGTTCATTGGAGGGGATACCCGGAGGAGGATCGCACTTGGGAGCCTAGATCTGCTCTTAAGAATGCTCAGGAGGAGATAGACAGTTTTTACAAACTCCACCCCAGTGCCCCCTGGAAGCTTCGTCTACTTTCGACCGAAGGTCTCTTTTTCTCTGCTGTACCCGACCCTTTGACTGCTGTACAGCCTACCTGGTCTCGCCTGGAAGTCGAGCCATAGGAGGGGATAGTGTAATGGCCCGTACTTTTTCACTACTAGTTGTAGCGTAGTCTTCCTTATTTATCCACTCTCTGGTTAGGGTCGCTTAGACGTGCTCATAGATGCTTTACTTAATCAGCTGGTTTGTCAGCATAGCCGCATTGACTCAGCATGGAGCACTTCAGCCAATAGCGTTTATCTCTCGCTTGTTTGGTTTGTTCTACGACGTTCCTCGGTACAAACACTCATAGTGGTATAAATACTGTCTCTCTTGTCATAGACACTCCAATCGAGTTCATTTGTGCTCTTGCACATTAACTCAGTTCCTTACCCTCAGCTCTATATCAGTCAAGCAGTGACCGAGTATAGTCTTCGGATTATAAGCGTTACAGGCACCGCACCAAACTTTTGACCTTGGAATCCGCACACCACCTCTTGCCTATCCCTGCCTATGATCCACAGCAGTGCTGGTATAATCAACAAGCACATTGTCCCCAAGCGTCTTCCATGCTCTACACAACGATCAGCCACTGATCACCTTGGAGACGCCGTAATCAACTACTCGAGGTCAAGTCCACACAAGTGGAGAACGTTCGTCGCATGCTGGGGAGCTGTAGCGGACTGCTGACAAGAGAGAACACTGGAAACTTGTTAGGCACCAAACACCCATGATCGCTCCTGACATGCGCAAGACTAGGATCAAGTGAGTAAGCATTTGCTATGCCACTCACGTAACATGCCCATGCCCCAACAAAGATGCATTGGTGTTTGGGATACTGTCGGGGCCATTCTCAACATGGTAGACGCACTTGGTATCGTCGACACTGCACTTCACGTGGTGTCATTACAAGACAACAGAGATAAATTCCTGCCCACGCTGTGGCAAATACCTCCGGAAGGCCTGTCTGAAAACCAGATTTTGAAACAGGTATGTCGATATCATTCCCGATGCAATGTCAATTCCAAAAATAGCTGATATGACAACCAATTTACGGGTGTGGTTCCCTGGAGCTCATTCTGACGTTGGTGGGGGATATGAGAGGCAGGACCTCCCCGATCTGGCCTTATCTTGGATGGTGGTACATGATAAGGAGGACTTCCTCTGTTTCCCGTCCGTGCGAGAGTCAGCCCATGGGGAACATCACAACCTCATAATGTGTACCACCTGCTTATTCCCAGAGCAGAGAGAATGGTTTGTCCATCGGCCCGTTTACACACTCATTATGGACAGATCATCCAGGATGCTCTATTCCACGAGAGCCTTAGAGTCGCATGGACGTGCCTCGAACATTCAGAGCATATGGTCACTCCGGAGAGTCTCAAGGACTACTTCGGTGAATCTTGGGAGCTGAGTTATGTGCCCCTCAATGAATTCGAGTGGCGTTGCAAGGATAGCTGGGTCAGCTGTGGTACAGTATGCAACGTGTCTACCATTGCTGCTTCCTTCACACTCATGACATCTCCCTCATATTACAGTATCCCCCCCATGGAGTTAATTGCGTATGCAGGGAGTGCTACCATCTGTGCTAGGACTGATTCCTATGGCTCAATTGCGAGTTTGAGGATGGCGGTAATGTCGCCGGGGTGGTGTGCTCGTTCCCGATGCAGGAGTGGAGAGGGTAGAGCGCAGACGGAAGATAGCAGATGGTTTCTCGTTGGATAACCTGATATGAACCAATCGTCGACGCATCCAACCGTGAAGTGACCAGGGATATATACTCACATCCCAAGAACCTTGTGAGCCCTTTCCAGGCCAGAAGAAGTGCGCTGTGCAGCCGTTGCAGCCGGTGCAGCTGTTGCAGCCATTGCAGCCATAGCCAAGGTTCATTTGGAGAAGGCGACCAGCGACACCACACTCGAACATTCTTTTCGTGGTAAATTGTGTCGTTTCTTCGTACAGTTTTTTGCTTTTTTTATACTTGTATTATCATGAAATAAAAGAGTACAACGAACCAATGCATCCTGGGGTGCCTGGAGGGCAGTGTATATCCAACTTTTCAGACACTAGTGGTACTCAGGGCTGTATTTTTTTGTCAGCCTGCATAACGAGACTTTGATCTTCATGTGGCTGAAGACTCGAGCTTCAGATCGATCTGGACTCATCCATCATTTCAAATAACTTTTGAATATTTCATATCTCATTATACAGATTTTATTTGGAAACTACATTACAATAATCTCAAAATAATGCCTGTGCCATTACCCAAACAATATTATAGAAGTGCATTACAATATTGCAAGAATGATATTTAAGTGTTGCTGCTTGCAATACAAAGAAGTTATGTTAAATGATAACTTGCACTTATGTAAGAATTATTGTAGTACACATTTTCAATAATGTAAGCATAAATTGGCTTACATTATGCAAGACACCTTAAGCATAATAACTGCTTCTCACCACTAACAATATTTTGACATTATTGTTTCTACATTTAAAATAATGTTTATCATAATGTTGTGAACTATTATAAACATTATTTTATCATGCACCTTGTGATCAGTTACTTCAGGATCAATCTTGTAACATTCAAGGTGTACGAGAACTTATAGAGGAAAGAAGATTTGAGGAGTTACCTTCAGAACGAATGCTCTGGGAAAGAGCAGAACAGGAAGGATTAGAGCTGAGGAAGCTCGTCCACCCTCTCCTCATCCTCAAGAACAACAGGCTGGACCTTCATGTCATCCGGAAGCTATTGATGAAGCCTACCGTGATACGGAAATGAGCTTTGTAACTATTCTAGCTGCACATATCAAAACAGCTCCTCAACAGTTTAAGGATGTTTTACAACTTCCTCAACCAGAACAGAAAAAGTGGTTCGACGCGATGAAGGATGAACTTAAATCGATTGAAGAAAGAAAAGTTTGGACATTAGTGGATCCTCCTCCAGGTCGTAAACTGGTTAAGTCAAGATGGGTTTACGCTATTAAAAGCGATGGTCGTCACAAAGCCCGTTTGGTAGCCAAAGGCTTTACTCAAGAGTATGGAATTGACTTTGAAGATACCTTTTCTCCAGTCGCACGGTTCGAAACAGTGCGAATCCTACTAGCTCATGCAGTGCAGCACAATTGGGAAATGGAAGTGCTAGATGTTAAAACCACCTTCCTCTATGGCAAGCTAGATGAGGAAATATATATGGAACAACCAGAAGGATTTAAAGTCAAAGGTCAAGAGCACAAAGTTTATTGGTTGTTGCATGCCCTCTACAGGTTGAAACAAGCAGCACTCTCATGGAACAAAGAGTTACATCAGTCACTTTTGTGCATGGGTTTCCTGCGATCCAAAGTTGATGCCAGAGTTTACATTTATCAATCTAAAGCCGGTACTGTTATCTTCTTGGTTTATGTGGACAATGGACTTTTCCTTGGATCACACAAAAAGCTCTTAAAGAAGAAGAAAGATGAGTTTATGAAGAAATGGGAATCAAGAGATCTTGGCGAGGTAAAAGAATATCTTGGTATCCAGATATCTCACAATTGCAAGTCTCGAGAACTTTGGCTACACCAAATCCCATATGTCCATAAGGTCATAAAGCGTTTTAATATGGAGCATGCAACTTCAGTTCGCACACCTTTACCTTCGGGCTACCAACCCAAAAGAGCTCCAGAAAAATATCAAGCCACTTCGCAACTTCGTTCCAGGTTTCAATCGGTTATAGGATCTCTTCTCTATATGGCTCTAGGAACCAGACCAGACATTGCATATTCGGTTATCTGAATGTCACAATATATGTCAAATCCTACCGATTTACACTTTAAACAAGCACTTCATATCGTTCGTTATGTGGCATCCACTCCGAACTTATGTTTGCATTATCATGGGAATGAAAGTCGGATTTATGGCTTTGCTGACGCTGACTGGGCATCAAACAAAGATACTCGTCATTCAACAACTGGCTTTGCCATGTACTATGGCAACTCCCTTATTTCGTGGAGATCCCAAAAACAGAAAACAATCGCTCTCTCTTCTACTGAAGCAGAATATATGGCGATGTGTGATGCTGCCAGACAAATCAAATGGCTTGACATGCTCTTCAAAGAATTGTCGTTCAAAATGGACAAGACCATTCTCTACTGTGATAACATGGGTGCTCACTTTATAGCTGAGAATCCAGTTTCCGATGGTCGTTCTAAACATATCGACATTCAGTGGCACTTTGTTCATGAATGTGTCGAAGAAGGGTTATTTGCCATAGAATATGTCAACACCAATTGCCAGCGTGCTGATGGGTTGACTAAAAGTCTCACATGGCAGAAGTTCGAGGAAAATCGCTCGTCATTAGGTTTGGTTACCAACCCAAATTAGAGCGAGGGGGAGTGTTGAACATATCATGTGAAACTCTATGGCTATACGGCTATGTCTAAGCCGATCATGTGATGTTGACAGTTCCACAACATTCTATTATATTCTACGGTGTTCTCTTGTACCAGATTACCGGATAACATGTTCCTAGTAGAAAGACAGAGTCGTACCTATATGGAAGGTCCTCTTACTTACAAATATAGTAGTTTACTGTACAGTGATAGCACACCTGAGATGTATATATACCACTGGGCTCTGCCCATACTCTGTAGCAGCTCAACGAGTTACTTCTCTCACATAACTACTTCGTCCTAATACTCCTCAAGTCCAAGACCTAACTGAACTCTAAGGCAAGTGCTCAGCCTAGTCCCTTGCCCCTTTATCCCTCTGCATGATACCCACACCTCAAGATTGGAGAGGTTTCCCACACGTCGACCTTTTTTCTTTGTGGGAGATATGATGACAGGTGGTGGTGAGTTGGCATGGGCTTGCCCTTGGTGGCTCCATGTATTTCTTGATGGTGAGTCGGGTATCATGATTCCTCTGAGAGTATATCCAGCTGCTGGGGTGGGTGACAAGTCTATGCCAGTCCACACAAGAGGCAAAATTTTATATATCATATATATTGATTGACATCTGACAGGACATGGTCCATAAGATGTTCGAGTTGCCCTGTAAATAGCTAGTCTACAAGACCCACAGGTTAACCCACAGGAACAGTGGGTATGCTACCCCCTTACCCACACCCGTACAGGTTATTCACCCACAACACCCGTAACCCGTGAACCCATACCCACGTGATACCTGCAGGTATTACCCGGGTGGGTACCTGGGTAACCCTTGCCCATGTTACTCCCTAGCTTGTCAATCAAGGCGGTTTTTCGAATCCAGTAGAGAGGAATGGTAATTAGTGGTACTATGCTCGCATAACGAGCACGCACCTCTTCATCCCAAACATCTGAATGTTCCGCTACCGCTCCCTCTCGCGCAGTCGCGGGCCAAGATGGCTCGTATGCGCTCTTCCCGAGCATGTTCAATAAGTTTTTCACGACGATAATCCATGGCTTCCTCCGGAGAAGAGAAGAAAGTGTCTGAAGGCAGGTCCGAGCACCCACTCGGAGAGAGTGGTAATACGTGGAGTAGTAGTTGAACGTCGTACCTGTTGAGAAATGGCTTAGGATGGGTATATTACCAAGTGCAACGGATGCGCAGTAAGTCAGTTGTCAGTTTATTCCGGGAAATTTGCAGTGGCTGTGCAGCACAGCCACTGCAAATGCATTTGCTCCGCTGACTAAGCAGAGGGGTCGGGGCTGCATACACTCGTTTACCCCTATTTCGTACCCATATTAGTGCTACTGTAGGCCAGTTCAGGACGGTATCTACGGAATGGACCCGAAAAAAATAGATATTCTGTAGGCAAGTGAGCCCGAATTTGCGAGTCCAATGATGAGGTGGCCATTTTGGGCGATGGCGGCGGTCACGTGACCCCCGCCGTCGGCCACACGCTCGGGGTTGGCGCACGCAAGTGCGCGGCAGCAAATTTTTGCGCTTAGCCGAGCTTCCGCCTGGGAAAATTTGCAATCCCGCCTGCAAATTTCCCAGTGCAAAGTCACTTTACACCACTTTACAATTGATTTCGCACTTTACAGACCTTTCTGGGCGCATTTTCGGTACTTTAGACTACTTTTCCCTAGTTAAATCGGTAGATACATGCAGTCAGAATGTCAATGGAGCCCCTCGGGCCCCTCCCGACCCTTGCCGCCCGCCCGATGCCCCGCAGGGCGCCCTCGAATGAGTTGCCTACCCTCGCCCGCCAGGGGCTTCGCCTTATCGGGCAATTCCCATGGCACCGCCACCTGCAAATTTCTCGCACTAAGTTCATCCGTTCACGCAAACGTGTTTGCGAGATATCGGGAGAAAAAAAGCGAGTGCTGCCGCGGAGGTTGAAACGTTGAACCTCTGTAGTGTTTCGGACCGACGTCTGGTGCCGAATGTCAGAAGGAAATTGGATGGTTGACGTTTCTGTTATTTTCTCTGTCTTTTGATTGATCCTACGATACCCGTATCATCACGACTGACATATCTCGTGCCTGCTTCCTAGAGTATAAAAGGGCCTATGTATCGTATGTTACGGGGACGCTCTTTTTACTACCTCGAATTATATCAGACCTTTTGGGCTGGAACGAGTAGTGACTCGAGAATCCTAACCAGTGTGCCGCGGTTGCAAGTCTGTAACTTCGCATCCTCGTCACATATTTTTTTCCTCCGAATCCGGTCGACTTAACAAAAATCCAAACTCTACCTAATACTCTACTCGACAAACTCGCGAACTGATCATTCGCCTGCAAAAGAGTAAGTATCCAAAATACCTGACAAAATGTCTAACACACGTTACAATCTACGCCGAGCGACCCGTGCTCGAGCTGCCTCTTTACCCCAGACCCCGACTATTCAGCCTGGCGCTGAGGCCATCGACACAGCCCCATCACCAAAATTGACCCCCGTCACGAGCCAATACTCTACCCCAGTGGACAAATCCGCTGTCGACATGAATCGAACGTACAACGAAGTGGTACGATCTGGCTCTAAAAGCCCCGGCCCAGCGCCGCGTGTGGCTGTTGACATGCCCGGTTCGATGTATACATCACCGGAGACCACTGGGGGCAATAATACCCTGGATGCCTTGAAGGCTTTTACTGTTAGAGTCGAGACACCTCCTCACAGTGTACGTAAGGACCCTAATGATGATGTCCATGATACCTTGACTCCCCTGTCCATGAGTGAGACGGAGGTTGAGCCCCATGACCTGCAGTCGTGGACGACCGTGGTGCGCAAAAAGTCGTGCGAAAGACGCACCCATAGTGAATTAAGGCCGGATCAAGAGAGAGCTGTCTGAGCGGCCGAGAGACAGCTAACCCTGGGTGAAAGGGAAAGGATCCGAAGGAGATCGCTGCCAAGGACGGATGGCGAGCAGGTTGCTGTCGTCGATAAATCCGAGACATTCCCTGGGAATTCTAAAGGTAAAGGGCCTGACCCGAGAAATTGGGGGGCCCTGGATGTCAGTGATAGCGAACTGGACCCGGAGGCACAACGTGCCGCTATTGCATCATGGAACACAGCACAGAGGTTAGCCAAGGAGAGTGACTCCGACGAACAACCTGGGCCCTCTAAGAAAAGGGATCAGGATGAGAGTCCACCAGCGATGAAACGCACTGACCAAGCCCGGAGTGAAAACCACGGCTCACGAAGCAAGAAGCAGCATAAGCATACTCGACAGGAGAAACCCTCCAAGAAAGCAAGCAAGGCACCCAAGCCACCAGTGGACCCCATCAGGGCGATGGTGGACAAGGTTGTCCATAGGGATGATAAACGCCGTGAACGTCAGAAAACACCTAAGGCAATGGAACCTGTTAGGCAAATCAACCCGAAAAGCTATATTGGCCTTGCCTTTAAGCGCCTCGAGAAAAGCAAGAAAAATTCTAGTAAATCAAAAAGAGGAAAGAGACGGTCTCGGTGCAAGTCGAGGTCGTCCAGTGACGATGACTCAGAAACTAGTGAGTCTGAGACGAGCTCTTCCAGTGAGCCAACGTCTGACTCTTCATCGGACAAGGGTGATGAGAGCTCCGACTCGTCCAACTGATCAGGGACAAGTGACACCGAATCAAGCCCGGATCGAGACAACTCACGCTCAGATAGTAGCGACGAGTCTTCAGCCAGCTATAATTCGTCGACTCGTTCCCGCAGACGTCATCGCCGTGGGAGGTCAAGACACCGAAAGTCTCAAGGACGAAAATCTAAAAGGAAGACTAGAACTCGACGCAAGATGACATTAAAACCCATACCTCCAACCGAGTATGACGGATCTGATGATCCTCACAAATACCATCGGTTCGTCACCGAGGGAGTGGCATACGTTGAGGATGGTGGGGTAGAGCCTGAAAGACAGGCCTTCGTCCTGTCCCATTACCTGACTGACAAGGCCCATGATTTTTACGTGCATGAGGTATCAAAAGACCCTTACAAGTGGGGGTTATCAGACTTCTTCACCGAACTATTCAACTACTGCTTCCCTGTTAATTTCCGTCTGCGACAGAGACAGAAACTCCAATCTTGTTACCAAGGATCTAGAACCGTCAAGGAATACATGTATGAGTTGAACGAGCTCTGGAGTATGATAGGAGAAACGAATGAACAAACGAAGGTGAATAAGCTTTGGTCAGGACTTCGTCCACAGCTGCAACGTGACCTCTGGAAGGAGAAATTAAATCCCGAGGTCTCTCGTTTGAAGGAAGTGGTGGCGACTGCTGAGGTTCTTGAGATTGCCCAGTCAGTAACCGGTGACTACACTCCTAAGCCAAGGAGGCGAAGGAGTAAGAAGCGGACGACAGAAAGTGCTGCCACTAATCCTGATGAACCAGAATCATCGAGGCGAAGACGAAAGCGACACCGCCGAAAGAGAGACAACTATAATGATCGGAATAAGGAACCACCCCCAGACGAAGGGACATCTGGGAGAGGAAGGCGCCACCGCCAGACAGACAAACCGAGGCGCAATCCTCCGAAACTTAGTAAGGAAGAACAGGAACGCCACAAGGCAGAGGGCATGTGCTTCAACTGCCATAAAACCGGACATTTCTCAAGGAACTGTCCAGAACGCCATACCGTATCTAAGTCGAATAAACCTCCAGGCCTTACAAGCTTCGGAGTTGATGTTGACTTCGGGGATGTCGAATGCCAACGACAGTTAGCCAAATCAACCGAAGGCGGGCCTGAAGTGTCTCTAAATTTTATCCACACTCGCAGAGTACATCTCGATGATGACAACGAATCCATAAGTGACATACCTGATCTCGAAAGTGTCTGGAGCGACTTCGCAGATGAGGATAATAATGTTACCACTGACGAGGATGACCCCACTGATGGGATGAGGATTCACGTCTATGACCGATCCCAGTTTCTGGGTTTCAAGGGGGTGGGAACAAAAATAGGACACCCCCTGGACCGGCATGCAGAAGAACGACTGTCAGGAATCTGCTACCCCGGAGATGACCCCAACTCACTGAGCACTTTTATGGACACACGCTTTGTTGTGTACAGCCTGGGAGATGGGCACCACATGATCCTTGAGAGCGAGCGAGATGTTCGGGGCCCTGAGGATGAAATTACGATTGAAACCTCATTATTGATGAGACCTGCATTCCGGATTGATAGCTGGTACTGGTTCCATAAAGGCGAAAGGGCGGGGATACCCAAAAGTGAACTTCGAAAGCAGGAAAGAGAACGAGTCTGGAAATCTCTGCCCATGGGACGACCTATCGAGGAGACAATCATCTCCAAGCTCGACGAATATAGCTTGCAAGTTCTGGAAGAGGGAAATGAGAATCGCTTCGCATGTATCGTGAAGGACGAGCAGACCTACGAGGTGTATGATTATCACATGGCTTTGTGCTTCGAACTACCACTGGCCCACGTAGCGTCTCCAGACTTCGATGTCGTACACTGGCATGCTAAGAGATTGTTACGCGCATGTGTTGACTTGACAAGTCAGGACCCGTTCGACGATCTGGATCTCGGTGTAGGTCAACTATTCAATCCCGATGACCCGGATGACCTGGAGGACGACTGGTGTGATATGGAAAACGACATACCCTGCAATATGATCCACCTGAATTGTGCAAAAATCCAGACCGAGGATCGGCTGACCCTCCAGCGAAATGCTTCAGCCGCCAAGGACTTCACCCGGAGGGTACCTAAACCCTTGGTGATTGTAGTTCATGTGAACGGCCACCCAGCCCGTGCCCTTATCGACACAGGATCCCTGGCAGATTTCATGTCAGTTACATTGGCTGAGCAACTGAAGGTGGCACGAATTCCTCTCGAGAAGCCACTCTCCATTCAACTAGCCGTGCAAGGCTCCAGATCTAAGGTGAACTTTGGCGCGAAGGCCCGGTTTCAGTACCAGGGGATAGACTGCGAGCGCTACTTCGATGTGATGAATCTACAGAATTATGACCTCATTCTTGGGACACCATTTCTATACCAACACAAGGTCTTGGTAGGCCTACACTCGCCTCGAGTCGTTATAGGTAGCAAGGACCCAACAGAGATGAAGGGTGAACAAGTGTCGACCCTTGAATCAAGAGCTACCGAAGTATATCAAGAAAGTGTCAAGAAAGCCAGACGATACTTACACGACCTTGCAAAACCTCTATGTTCCCAGGTTGGGGCCACTGCCTTGCCTCCGTTCCGTGCCATTAACCATGAAATTCCCCTCATCGACGAGAAGAAAGTGTACCCATGGAGACCCTCTAAGTGCCCTGAGGCGTTAAGGCCGCTCTGGGTTGAAAAGAAAAATGCGTACCTAAAAACTGGCCGCTGGGCACTCACTGCTGCCTGCAATACATGTCCAATGTTACTAATCCCCAAGGCCGGGGACCCTCCACGACTCCGTGTTGTGGTCGACCTCCGAGAACGAAATAAGAATACCCGGAAGCTGTCTTCTCCGATGCCAGATATGGATGGTATACTGAGACGAGTTGCACAGAAGCCTTACCGCTCCATAATTGATGGTGCAGATGCCTATGAGCAGATATGAGTTATCCCCGAGCATGTTGAACGGACAGCCGTGACGACTCCTGATGGAAACATGGTTAGCCTCGTGGTCCAACAAGGTGATTGTAATGCACCGGCCACTTACCAGGCCCTGATGAACCACATATTTGGCGAATACATCGGTTCCTTCTTGGATGTCTACCTGGATGATATTATCATCTACTCGGATACACTGGAAGACCACATCCACCATGTTAAGCTCGTACTTGAGATACTTACTCGGGAGAAGCTTTACCTTAGTGAGAAGAAACTACGGCTACTCAGCAAGGAGGTTAAGATCCTCGGACGAGTCGTCACAGATGATGGGATAAAGATGGACCCCGAAAAGGTTGATCGCATACTGAACTGGAGAGTCCCTACGAACCACACGCTCTGCAAAGGCTTCATAGGGTCAGTGGGTTACCTTGCGGATGATATATATAATGTCCGCATACCATTGGGGGTGCTCGCAGAGGCAAGTGCGGAGACTAGACCTTTCCGCTGGACCTTCACCGAACAACGTGCTTTCGAAACAGTAAAGAAGTATGTTGCCGCCTGTGCGCCCCACTGTCGTGTCCCCCTGAAATACGGCCCCAATGCTGACCCCATATGGGTCATGACCGATGCCTGTGGTAACGGAATCGGGGGCGTGATTGCACAAGGCCCAGACTGGAAGTCAGTGAAGGTGGCTGCATTCTACTCAGCAAAAATGTCTTCGGCTCAATGGAATTATCCCGTACATGAACAAGAACTACTCGCAGGAGTGGAGACTATGCTGCGTCACAGGGATATCCTGCAGGGAACCTGATTTACTTGGGTAACGGATCATAAGAGTCTGACCTACCTACTAACCCAGAAAGACCTCTCAGGATGCCAGGCCCGTTGGCTTGAGAAGTTGGCAGAATTTGACTTTACTGTCCAGTATGTGCCAGGTGAGGAGAACATCCTCCCTGATGCCTTATCTCGCATGTACGAATTTGACGAACCAGGGACTATCCGTGCCCCGAGCGAGTACCTTCACTGTGACATGGATGTTACTACCACGAATGCCAATCGGGCACTTATCAGCGCACCAGTGTACGTGGGACTCGAAGCCCTGGCAGTATCCACTCGCCATCGTGCCTGGATGGCCACATCGGCCATCAATGACCCCGAGGCCCGAACCTTGCTTCCTCCCACTAGATCGTCATTACCTGTCGACAAACGCCCGAATGCCACCACTGTGTTAACAAGTGCGGGCGAAGGGGATGTCGGATCCTTACCAATCACTTCTGCCCCACCTGTGCCTCCCAAACGGACATGACGGACCCGATCTCCTACTCCCCCTGCCGAAACTGGTCGCCCTGAGACGAGTGCGGAATTTGCCCGCAGAGTGAAACATCGTTTCGTTCTTCTTGGCCCAGGCGAACGAAAGAAGGGGGGAAAGAGTGGTGTGGACGCCCCACAACACACAAGCACTGCCTTAGATGCACCACAAAACACGAGTACCACACATGTTGAGCACGTGACGAGCACAGAGGACCCATCAAACACAAACAACCCACCAGTAACTCGGATACCACTCGTGGTCTACCCCAATAACGAAGGACTATTAAAAGCTGCTAAGAATAAGTACCATGAGGACCCGTTCTTTAAGCAGATTGTCGACGACCCGAGTGCATTCAAAAATTTCGAGATCACCCCTGATGGCTATGTTCAACTTAAACTAAGTGACAGATCAGTGTTCTGCATACCGGACATAGAGGTCAATGGACGAAGACTACGAGAAATGATAATCGACCAGGCACACTCAATACTTGCTCACTTGGGTGCCAGGAAGACTACGTCGTACATCCGCGAGTTCCTGTGGTGGGATTCCATGGTAAAAGACATAACGCAGTTCTGCATGTTGTGTCAAACATGTCAACGTAGCAAGCCACCGACCCACAAACCCTTTGGACTGTTGAATCCACTACCCGTACCTTCCCGGCCATGGGAAGCGATAGGTGTCGACTTTGTTGGGCCACTACCAGAGTCGAGGGATCGGGATGGCGAATACGACTCCATTACTGTCATCATCGACCTGCTAACCTCAATGGTGCACATCGTACCGAGTAAGACTACATACACTGCACGAGAAATTGCGGAGTTAATGTTCTCCGAAGTATACAAACTTCATGGACTGCCCTGGGCAATAATCAGCGACAGAGATGTGTTGTTTACGAGTCTCTTCTGGACGCATTTGAATAACCTAATCGGAATTAAACAAAAGATGTCTAGTGCCTACCATCCCGAGACTGATGGTGCAACTGAACGCGCTAACCGCACGATCGCGCAGATGTTACGAAGTTGCATCGGCCCAAACCAAAGGGACTGGGTGGCACGGATACCTGCAATTGAGTTTGCGATTAATAGCGCTACATCAGAGACAACAGGATACTCCCCATTCTTCCTGAACACCGGGTGAATGCCCTGACAACTGATATGGGATGCGCCAGCTAAGGATGAATACCCTAGCGTGAGAGCCTTTGCAAACAGGATGAAACTTACGATCATGGACGCACATGATGCCATCTTAAAGGCACGTGTCAAACAGACAGTCGGCGCTAATAGGAAGCGCCGAACGTGCCCATTCGTGAAGGGAGATCTGGTGTATATCTCTACGAAAAATATCAGTCTGCCAAAGGGCACGTCGAGAAAATTAGTCCCTAAATTTATAGGCCCCTACCTCATAACAGATGACTTCGGAAATAATTCGTTCCGGATCAACCTTCCGGACAACCTGAAGCAGAGAGGTGTCCACAACGTGTTCCATGCGTCATTGCTACGGGCCCACATACCAAATGATGATAGGAAATTCCCTGGTAGGCGGGATGACCAGGTCCCGGAACTCGGAGGTACTAGCCGTGAGTGGGCTGTCAAAAAGATCCTACGACACCGTGGAAGTCATTCCGATGCCAGTTTCGAGGTACAATGGACAGCTGGTGATCGGACGTGGCTCTCGTATGACGAGGTATCTCATTTGAAGGCGCTAGCCGATTATTTCGAGGCCATAGGGATTGACGGGATAAGGGATTTGAAAGACGTGGGTGACGGGGGTTTGTCAGATGACGACCCCCAGGTGTTCGTAGGACACTTGGGACCGCATTACCCGGTATCCCATATAAACCACCCACGCAAGACCCAGAGAAACCCCCCAGCATGGCCTCACCCTAAGTCAAGACTGCGCACCCTCTCGCATATCCCTCCTACAAGACCTCATCCCCGACGTCCACCTACCAAGTCCACCCGCACCTCACCTCCTCGACATTGCCGCTGTCCATCACACCCTCGTCCATCCACATGCTGTCACCACAGGCCCCCTGCCCTGAAGGTTAGAGGCCAACGTAGGCGAGCCAGTACTCGTCACCGACGCACACAGACCAAACCATCATATCATCCGTCCAGTGCTCCTCGCTTCGGTACCCACGCAGGAAGGCCAAACCGATGACCAGCGAGACCCCCTGTGATCGTTCGAACGCCCAAACGAAAGCCTATAAGTCCCAAAGACACCGGGATCCTTTGTCGTACGCTTGCTAATCTGGTCGACGAGCTGACCCGGTTGTCTATCAGCGCCGCACCCAAACAAAAGTGTCATAAGAAACGTACTATGGCCACCGCTGCCCCTCACTCAAATATCAAGCGCGTCAGCGCAGACTACTTCGTTCTCCTTATAGCTACTGAGTCTGGGGACACCGCTCGTGCTCTTGTCCACCGTGAACAAGTCCAGGCCTACTTCCTCTATGACGAGGCCTTGCGCCGAAACAAAGGCCCCCTGCCCGACATTCCAGTGGGCTATGACCTGTTTAGGGAAGCATGGAGCCAGTGCGCCACCTCTGACGTGCGGTTTGCTTACTGCGAGGAGGAACCTGACGGCGACATTAACATCGTGCATCCGGGCCCCATTCCCTCAAAGGAAGAGGTGTTGGGTAGAAACGCTGACTTACGAAGCCGAGAGGAAAAGGACGGAGGAAAGGTTATCAATGGCCAGCAGGCCGAGACAATGGACAAGTTGCTGTGGGATGCAGTTGGGCGGATGCAGCGTCAGAAGGAAAGATCTCACCAGGGATACCTCGATCGGCGCGAACGTAGGGAACGCGGGTACCAGGACGAAGGTTCGTCTTATCACCAGTATGGCTCCCCGTTCGATAGTCAGCGATCGCACGGATCGCACCCCTACAAGTCGACTAAGCGCCGTGGAAAAGGACGAGCAGGGACTTACCACAACTCCAGTGGCTCTGTCACTTCGCTGCCCGTTGCCTCATCTTCCACCAGTGCTGGTGCGGTTGCTGAGCCTGTCGTAGCTTCGGATGCGGGATACGCTAACGTGGATGAGACTTACGATGAGGATGCGGAGGGTGACGAAGACATGGAGCACGTCCCCACTGCGGGAACTGCCGAGAGTGGCAAAGAGGTGACCCACGCCACTACTTCGGGAAGTGCCGAGTAGCGCGTGCAAAGGAAAGGGTACGCTGCACCCTTGAAGGGGGGAATGTAGCGTTTCGGACCGACGTCTGGTGCCGAATGTCAGAAGGAAATTGGATGGTTGACATTTCTGTTATTTTCTCTGTCTTTTGATTGATCCTACGATACCCGTATCATCACGACTGACATATCTCGTGCCTGCTTCCTAGAGTATAAAAGGGCCTATGTATCGTATGTTACGGGGACGCTCTTTTTACTACCTCGAATTATATCAGACCTTTTGGGCTGGAACGATATCATTGGGTTTAAATTTTTACGCCAATGTCATATATTGATCTGGCAGAAAGTACATAGTACTCAGAATGTGTATACTGTCAAATCTTGCAATATATGACATTATAACGCTTTGCGCCTCTGGTCAAGACTATAACTGGACAAGGTGTAGTGCCACTTGAATCAAAAAGATAGGTACCGCGAAAACAAACATCAAATGTTAGTTATTCGATCGCAATATAAGACATTATATGCTCCAGTTTTTGGTGGCATGCATCCATGCACGTGACCCTGGCAGCTTTTGATAATAATTGTAATATTCCATATATGGCTCAGTCTCGTCCGGCAACAGAAACAGCCAATATTTTTATTAATTAAATAATCAATTAACTACTATTTACTTATCAACGTCTACATATATAATAGGTCATGTCGGCCGGAACTTGTGAAGAGCCCCCTGGACCTAGGTGCCCTGTTTGGGGAATGCCTGACACCGCATATTTTCCACGATAACCGTACTCACCTATGATCTGACTAAGATAATAAAGACATACCAGTTTTAGACATGACCAAGCTTACCTAATTTAGTCGTCTCGCTCGGACTTACCTAAGTTCACTGACCCTTCCTCTAACTCAGAAGATCGAAGTCAGAGGCAAGAGTGAAGAGCCTGAAAAGCTCCTCCAGCACGAATTATATATATCGTATGTACTGTACAGTTATTAGTGATTATTTTCCACGCATTGACCATTTCCATAAATGGACAAACACAAAGTATTCATTAAATGATATATACTCTATAGGTGATAGAATATGGGCTTGTCTTAGCATACCTGGATATAGTATCGTATATGTTGCTAAATTCAGTCTTTGTAAGTACTTACTGATTTACAGTGGTTTTGCATTTTTGCGTAATGCATATCTTCAGCTACAACATCATATAATGCAATATAATTCAGCTCGATGTGTGTTGCATATTGCCAATCAACCACATTCAGTTACGAAAAAGATAAGCCTTTTGTATGACCATATTTTACAATATATTTTGATATCTAATTGATATCTTTCGGGAGCAACCGCATCATCATATCATGTTTTTACGCTCCCAGTGATACTGAGTAGTGACTCGAGAATCCTAACCAGTGTGCCGCGGTTGCAAGTCTGTAACTTCGCATCCTCGTCACAACCTCGCTCATATACACGCGCCCGTGCGTATGGGTTCTCACAAATCATAAGTATAAGAAAGGCGTACCTGTGCAGCAGTAAAGACCAGGTCTTTGCACTAGTCTTTTGACGCTCTACCCTCTCCATCGTCATCATCATCGAAGACAAAGGGTATGATGCTGCGGTAGCTCTAAGCGGATAAGTCCACTCCCAGCACTGGTCTTGTCTACACCGTCAGGAAGAACCTCGCGACACTCGAGTGCAAGGCAGCAGAGACGACTCGAGGGCCGTCAATGATTAGATGGGTCTCACGAACCGCCCATAAAACAGACACCACTAGACAGGTGCGTGATGACCGTCATTATCGTAGTCGCCGCCGAGTATGACGATTGAACATATCGTGAAACGTTGGACAGGGTACATGTTATATACAGAATTGAGATCTGAGAGGTGACAAGACATGAAGGCACGGTAGGAAAATGCACGACAACGAGCACGACCTATACAACTTCCAAAGTCAGCACTTCACTATCTAAGATACTGGCCAGGTCCTGAACACAAGCGGTAATCACGCAGTCGCAAGCGATTCTCCTATACTGGTTATGGAGTGACCTCTCCAGCAGAAGTGCGTTGAACGGCTGCTCCAGCTGTTCCAGCAAGTTCCAGATAGCATCGTCACCACACCCAGTCTGCATTTGGAGCGATTGCGGATTCCAAGGACGAACAAGAATATATGGACAATGACCGGTATTCTCTTGAAGGCGAGCTGACAGTGTGACCTCGAGGGAGGTCAGTCGCGACGCATGAATCTGGTATGTGTAGCGCGAGGACTTAGCCGAGGACACTTTCTCTGTGACTGCCATGACCGGGTAGATGACAGAGGGTAACACCATTCTCTCAGCGATAAATCGTGCGAGCGGTAACCTTGCAAGGTCATCGTACAGTCTCTGCGCCTTGTCGACATCCAGGCCCTCCCTTTCGGCCGGATCACCGGCGATCGGCTGGATGAGGGGCATTATCTGGTATGGCACGAGGGCGGCAGGGAAACAACTATGGAATGACGATGGCTCTCCAACCCAGTCCAGAACTGAGACGTCTCCCGAGCGTGATATGATCTCTGCCAGAAGACGTCCTAGCGCATGCTCTGCACCTTCACCATACAGGATTGGCAGATAAACATCGAAGATCCCAAAAAGGGAGTAAGCTATATCTTCTGCTCGAGTGGTGCGACGGTGTGATGCCCAGCAGAGCCTGGAACGTGCATCTTCCAAGCCCGGATCGAAGTTGATAAGGTGCCGTTCTGCTATCTGTGTTGCCCTGCAGAGCTCTTCGAGAATGGCGGGATCTGTTTTGTGATTTGCAACGTCGCCGTTCACATAGAGTGACCAGTCGTGCGCGTAGAACAAGACGGTGTTTGAAGCCAGCAGCTCTTGAAGTGTCCAACCTCGTCTGAACCAGATACTATCGGCAAGCGAACCAGTGGGGCCGACGTCGGCGAGGTAAACGATTGTCAGGGACGACTGTTGATACCATGAGAACATGGATCCAATCGCCTCCTGCACCTCGGCGCTGCTACCTTTGTCTATGCAACACGTATCGCTCCATGCCCACTGGAGGTTACGTTCTAAAGCATGAACGCAAAAGGTTTGGAGCTTCTCCAGACAGTCGGTAGGGTCCAAGTCATGGATGTTTTTACCTTCAACGTCGCGTAGGAATGGCTCGCCGCTTCCCCACCTGTGAGATAGCATGGCATACCCAAAGCACTGTAAAACCACATCCTTGATCTCCGCTTCGAGTTGCTGGCCGGTAGGTGAGGGCCTTCGCGACAGTAACCGTTTGTACTGACGACTATCCTCGAATATGGATAGTTGCGCATCCCGGTCACACAAGACGCCACTCGGCGTATGTAACAGTCGCAGCGGAATACATCTAAGTGTTTCGTTAACAACCTCCCTGATCAATTGCCTAATAATGGAAGAACTGGAACTCAAAGGATCGGTCTCCAGACCGCTCAAGCGAGTAGGTGCAGTCCCAGATCTGATCTTCGCTTTGAGTGAACGGGCAAGATTTTCCTGAGATAACGCAAGATCTGGGTACTTGATAGGGCAGAGCTGCGAAGTAATATGCACGAGTCTAAGGGCCTCTTCTAAGTCGTCCAGAGAGCCCATTTTTTGATACTTTTCGTAAAGGGAATCCGCGAGACCGAGGAGGGGTTTGTATTGATCTGAAACGAGAGTGGATTTCGACACAACGCGGCGAAGAGATATGATTTCTTCCAGATCCACCAAAGCACCCTTGCTCCTGAAGCGTTGAGAAAGGGACTCGTCGAGTTCAAGATGAATTGTCAGCCCCTGCGGGTTGTCCGGCGACAGGTGTTTCAATGCATCTCGCCTCAGTGTAATTATTTCGTCTAAATCCTCTTTCAACCCTTCTTCATTGAACCGTTCAGATAGAAGATCGACGAGATTGATGAGGGCTGAATAGCATTGTAGGTGTTGCGGCGGAGTAAACTTCACTGCCGTTCGCCCAAATGTGATTATCGCGTCGAAATCACCGCTCCCTGATATCTTCTTGAACTCTTTGAAAAGGAGATCGGCAAGATCTTTTAGAGCTGAGCCATCCAGAGAGGGTATGGATTCTTTTGCCTACGTAGGGATGGAAACACGGTTATTGACGTGTGGATAGTGTCATTAAGAGTGACCATTACCCGGCGAGTTTGAGATATATCCTTGAGAAGCAGCAATGCCGCGCTCCATGCTGTTTCTGGCTGACCCTTGAAGATTCCAGGGAACATTGATGCATGCCATGTACAGTTTCCGTGACCGTTTAACGCTTCCATCATAGCGTTAAGCTGTGACAACCGTTGGCCCCGCTTTTCACATGGACGAGTAGAGTTCGAGTTGCTGGTTGGCACTACGTAAACTCGGGACGGAACCTTGAACTTGCCAGGAAACACCTCGGCAAAAGTCTCGAGATGGCGCAACATCAGCATTTCGTCACATGTTGGATCCGAGTCGAGTGAATGGAGAAAGAGGATTCCAGAATGACATTTTTCAAAAGTGTCATGAGTAAAGCTGCAGGAGTATTTGGAACTCCATCACGAAGGCGGGTTTGGGACACTCACTTCGGCTCTAACCGTTCAGTAATCGTATCCTCAGCATGGACGTTATCATGACCGGTATGGAAAGACGGTGTGTCGATGACTATGACGTTGACTGGACCATTACCGACTTTGCACCTCCACACTTCAATGCTCTTTGTACCAGGACCTCGACCCCGGGCCACGTAACGACTCTTGGACAATTGTCTAGTAAACTAGTGATCGATTAGAAAAGCCCGCATGTAGAAAAATGGTAACCTTACACGAGTCTTGCCCGCTCCTGTTGGTCCGACCACACTAGCAAGTCGAGGTTGGACCCAACACTTCGAAGGGAGCGGTGCTTTCACTCACAAAATCACATAATCGTCTTCTGCGACTTTTAGTTCATCGTTTGCTTGACTTGTCGATAAATTGTCGTTTAAGAGTCCCTGGACGATATCCCACGCTGTCTCGGGATTTCCATCAAAGAGACGTCCGCCGTTCGCAAGTCGTGCACCTTCAGCATTTGCCTGACGTTGAAGTTGAGCCGTCGATGTTTCGAACCTCGTGTCGGAAAACCCTGCCTCGCTGGATAAAGTCGGGACGACGTGAATGACGCTCGGAAATAGATTTTGACGGCAAGTACGCCAAAATACACCGAGATGTTTGGACAACCACAAATTTGCATCCTCGGGGTTATAGGCAAGATTATGCATGTAAATTATTCCAGCCGCTTTGCACGGCTGCGTATAGCTAACCAGACAGGTTATTCACTGCATGCGGTGTGGGCTGGTATGTCTTACTTTGACTCCATCCATTCTCGCATTACCTCCTCACCGTCCGGCTCCATATAAGTGCAAAAAGACGGGGTGTCCACGATGACAATGTCACTCTTCATTCCACCAAAACGGCATCTTTCCGCGTGAACCTCTGTGGTTCCAGGCCTTTGGGCTTTGCTAGCCCGAACGTGAAAGTTTGCATTTCGTAAAAGGATGCTCATAAACTGAAATGGCACGCAGGTGATAAGCAATTGCATAGAGCAAGGTAAAGGTTGAGTTTACCTGACTCTTTCCTGAACCAGAGGGACCTACGATGCTAGTACTCTCAGCTAGAGCGCATCGCCAAAGATAACATCACTACACTTACAATACTGCGATGTCCGACGGTAAGATGGCAGTCGTCCCCCTAGACCCCCGGAACTGGCCGAACAGACTCATGTAGCGAACGACAACCGAGAGTTCCGCGTGAGTCGAGACGTTAGATGGAAAAGGGAGACTAGTGTTGGAGTTGAATGGTGCGAGCTCCCGTACACGCCTTATAATAAAGCCATGTGTCTCCCAAATTGTCGCCCAGGCTGAATACCTGCAGTCTATTGATGGTAAGGAGGACGCACGTGTAAGCTGGAGAAGGGCTTCATTTCATATGCTGATGTTGATGGCAGAATGCACCTGACCTTCTCAGCGTGTGTCCCAATCTCGGCAAACAGATAGACGCTGAGATAAGACGTTATCGATCGGTAGATAGTTTTCTATGTAAGCTGAGCTCCGAAGCCTTGCCTCCGCACCTCCGCTACCGTTCGAGTCTGCCCCTCCAGATCTCGAACACCGTTCCATTCTCCTTTTTGCCCCACCCTCCACTCCCTCTCTCAGGTCAAGTCACGCCTGCAGGCAGGCCACTGTCACCTAGTGTCTTCGAAGAGTAGACCTGTTCGGCACCCATCCCGCCCACACAGCTCACTCTTCGCCCAGGTACAGGACCTCCTCCGGGCCGGGAAACCCTCCGGGTTTTCACCCATATCTCACCTTCTTCACTAGTACAGTCTGTGTCCATTCCCTCCATGTAAACCTCCCTCCCTTTCGTACGTAGCCCTTTCCCTCACTCACTTCAATACTACCTGAAGCACGGAGCGTTGATACGCATGGATTCTTATTATCCTGCACTATGACACGACTCGATGTCAACTGACTCAACGACTAGCCCTCACCCATGTAAGTGTATGCGCTATTCGACGATACTATGGCAACTACTAGGTTTTTATACAGTTGGTGGGTTGGAACCAGATCGCGTTTGCCAAGAGTCTCTGTAAATGCAGACTGCATGGCGGACATCCTACAGAACGCAAAATGCTGATACGGTTTGTAATAACTCCGACTTTGATGCTTCGGCTCCTCTGCAGGTGGCGGAGACGTTGCGAGCCGGACCTCATGTTGCATGGGAAGTAGATCAGCTTCTCGATGCACGAGGCACAGCAAACACTTCCCAGACGTCACGATATGCGACATAAACGCCAACGACTCATGGTGGGCAACGTTCTTTGGTCACTGTCATTTTGGGATAATCCAAGGCAGCCGGCATGCGTTCCCCTCGTGCCGACCGTCACACTGACTATTAAGATGAACAGTCTTCCATTTGTTGTGGGGCAGCTCAGGAAAGCGTTACAGATATCGCGGTCGGGTTCTCGGTAAGGAAAGTTTGGTCTCACATGTCACTCCTCGATACATTCGTCCACCCGCCGATGGAATTCATGGTGTTGGTCCATCGTGTATTCTATGAAACCTGAAGGGTATTTCCCCTAACCGACGTCGTTGTGTTGATCGGCGGGTGAGTTCCACAGCTCAGGTGGTGATAAGGAGACAATTCAGTTTTCGTCCGGGTAAACCCCCTCCCCCCCCTCCCCCCAGGATACGACAAGTATCCAGGTGCACAACGTGCAGCAGAGATATGAAATTGAATCACCGACGACCCAGATCGAATCTTAATGTGTTGGGCTCGGTACGTACCAAGTCCCAAATAGCTCCACTCGACAGCTGATCACGATCCCCCAATACGCAATGTCCCTCCTGTCGGTTGCCTCGTTTACTTACACCACAACACGTTGCGCTTTTGCGGGAGCTTTAACATTAGTTCTTCGGTGTTTCTCACACGCCGTGTTGAGTCGTGGCATCTGAGAGAATGCTGAAACACGGGGAACTGATCGGCGACACTGACGAACTGACTCGTCCAAAATTTGTTCTAGTGGTACCGCGTGGTAAAGAGGTGGGTCCCAGATCTGAGAAACCAAACCACTGTAGTCGTGCTCAGGGTATCTCTCTTCTCCCAGCTATAATACAACTGTCATTTCATTCACCCGGCCGTATTGCCAGAAGATTGTCGATATTGCTAGGTCTTCCAAACCTCACCGAAGGATTTGATCAAATTGTACAACGGCTGGAAACGCGATGTGAGCTTGGTTTGTCAATCCGCATGTCAAGTTTGAGGGCCCTCACCTGCAGATACCTTGCTGGATTCGGCAGAATCATCCTGTGTAGAAGGTCGGGAGACTGCTGCATTCTGGAACCGGATTACCTACCGTTCTTTCATCGAGCGCTAGTATGTCAAATAATCCTACTCGCTTCGTGAATGCTTTTATTTTTCGCACCAAGAAGTCGAGTCCGCAAGAGATTTTACCTGCAGTAGATTCTACCCTCGTGGATGACATCTTTTAGAATCCTATCAAGCGATACGGAGTTTCGCAATGGCGGCGAATGTTTGCACTCGTATCTCGCAAGGGCGACGGACCCTATCTTGGGTAAACAGGGCTAGATGCCGGTCATGATGCAGAATATCAAGAGTGCATATAACAGTTGCCTGTCGCCACCAACCTTTGGAGTTGGGAGGGTACGAGTGTATGCCTATGAAACCAGAATCGATTCAGCCTCTAGACACCTCGAAGACACCACAAGACGGGTATACGCAAAATACAGCTTGACTCGTATAGCGACGGCTAGCGGCGCAGCCAGTCGCAAATACTACCCTTGTCCTTCATGAGAGAACCGCTCCGCACGACGTCGCGCCGACCATTCCCTAGCTCTTTCTCTCCTAGCCTTTTGCCGATCCGTCTCGTCGGAGCTGGTACCATCAAATCCTCGTGGTGGCGATCTTGAAACGTTCATTGCTTCATCTTCTGCTGCTTCACCCTCGCTAGGCTCATCTCCACTGTCCTCGCTGTCTCCATATCCAACTATCAATCCTTGCAGTGACGAATTCCCCGAGGGCAGCTCCTCTTCTTTTTCAGATTCTCTTGCACGTCGTTCCTGCCTTGCCAATTCCTTAGCGACCTTCCATGCTCTCGACCAACGACCTCGCAAAAACGCGAATCGCTCGTCTGCACCGTGATTTGCCAGGATACGCATCTCTAGCTGGGCAGGGTTAGGCGACGATATGATATGGACTGCCGTTCGACGGATGAGTTCCTTCTGAGCTTCGTCCGGCTGGTAAAGATAAACCATACGCTCGTCAATCTCAGTGTTTTATTTGGAAATCAGCAGAGAGAGAGAAGAGTGGTAAAAAGAGTGCGGAATACCATGATCGCATAACGAAACACACACCTCTTCGTCGCTGCCACCCCAAACATCCGAATCATCCACTACCGCTCCACCTCTCTCGCGGTCGCGGGCCAAGATGGCTCGCATGCGCTCCTCTCGAGCATGGTCCATAAGTTTTCTCCGTTTATCACGACGATAATCCTCGGATTCGTCCGGGGAAAAGAAGAACGTGTCTTCAGTGTCTGAAGGCAGATCCGACCACCCACCCGGAGAGAGAGGGCGGAGAGCAGCGGGGGCATTTGGTGATGGGCCGGTGTGGTCGTGTGCTGTGGGTAGTACGTCGAGTAGTAGTCGAACGTCGTACCTGTTCAGAAATGGTTTAGGATGGGGGATGCACAGAGAGCGAACAACAACAAATGCGACGAACACAGAGTATACAGCTCTGTTCATGCAAAACATGTTCGCAAGATTTCGGGAGACCATATAAAAAAAACTCAAGTCTAACATATTTCATACCACCAAGCAGGCTGCCGCCAAGAGACCGAACCTCCATCGTACACTATTCATACAGGTTCTCACCAAGTCATAAGCATGAGAAAGACGTACCTGTCCACTAGTAAATCGGGAGTTTTAGGTTTCTGAAGTGCTTTGACGCTACCCCCCTCTGCACCGTCGTCGTCGTCGTCGTCGTCGTCATCGAAGACAAGGGTGTGATTCTGCGGTTCCAGGCGAATAAGTCCACTCCCAGCATTGGTCTTATCGACACCGTCAGGAAGAACTTCAGGACACTCGAGTGCAAGTGCGGCAGAGACAGCTCGAGGGCCGCTAACGATGTCTGCTTCGTGGGCGACTATATACAAAGACGGATCGAAATCAGGAGAGGTGGTGTCATCGACGGATGTTGAGTAAGTATGGAGTTTATCTGTCGCTTGGCCGTGCGTGTGTGCAGACTTCCGGTGCTTGCGTTTGTACATTCTGATTTACTGCAGGTGCTGGGCTCGAGGACGTTGTAGTCCAACATGGAGGAAGCCGCCCGTTCTCACGCATCACAGGGAGCGGCTTTGCTGGGAACTTTACCGACCGCGAGCTATGGCACTAGTACATGATTCGGACGGTAGTCCAGATTAACTTCCAGCGAGGTATTTCGGATGGAATATGGAAAAGCGTATTCATTGGGCAAAATAGTAGGGTAAGAAAATCCTAATTGACAGAATTGTATCGACGCACCCAGCGCATCGTGGTATCAAGGTATGTATGGCAGTCTAGTGTATATGTGTGTGAAGCAGTTGACCCACTGATAAATCGTCCATCATCGACGACGAAAACATTAAGGATAGTCTAAGTTTGTCACAGCGGACGATGGCTCCTGCCATCGTCGACCACATCCGCATCCACGAATTTAAAAGCCCTCGTACCGGGTCACGCGCAATGGCATCGCCGCGCCATCTTCACCGACTACTCGAGGCCTTGGAAGGATACCTTGGCACAGTTCAATTTGTGTATTGGGACCGTCTCTCATCTCGAATGCGAAACTCTTCACCAGCACCGACAGCACCGCCTATTCACAGATGTTATTAGTTAGTATATGCCCCGGTGGAAGCACACAGCAATCCAAAATCTCACCTTCATTTCGGATACCGCAAAGCCCTTTCCAAGACAATTCCTCGGCCCGTCAGCAAAGGTCAAGAGGTGACGATATCCTTGAACATCCTGTGCCTTCTTAGGGATACCATCTTTCTCAAGCCAACGTTCCGGACGGAAGACCTTCGCGTCAGATCCCCAGATGGCAGTGGATCGGTTGATGCATGCCAAGGGTAGCCCTATTCTCGTCCCGCGTGCTACAGAGATACTGTTGATGGCTTGACCTGACTTGGTAATGACTGGCTCCGAGAGAGGGATGACGTCGTCCTCGGCTGCCTGGGAATGTGATATGATGGTCAACGGGAAAGAATAAGACTTCTTTGCAGGTAGACTTACTACGCGGACGAAGTCTGTCAGAGGGGGGTGGATGCGGAGGGACTCATGTACCACAGCGTCGAGGTAAGGTAGTGTCAGGCTACTCTGCAACTGGTCGTAGGTCGGCTCAGAACCAAAGGCCAAAAGTTCGTCCCGCAGCTTGCTTTGAATGTCCGGGTTACGGGCGAGTTCAACCAGTGTCCAAGTCAAGCTATCTGAAAAGATCATTAGGCCGGTGAACAAGCCTCATAAAAACAAAAGGCTCACTCGATGTAGTTATGTAGCCAGCGAGAAGTAACTCTTTCATCTAGTGATCTCGGGCTGTAAGCGATAACATATCAAGCAGCGGAGAACTATTTGCTCACCGAAGACAGCACTTCGTCGGGAGTTACATGTCGTCCGCCCTCTGCCTCGGTAGCTTTGACTAAAGGACAACCCGGTAAGTCTAAACCTGCAATCGTGATGAAACGACACATACTAAGCACTCCAATGATAGACTTGTCCTCTTTTCCGTCAATAACTCCTTCCTTCTTCTCTTTCTCCATCCTGTCTAGGAGTTTCTTTGCGACACCCGAAAGCGTTGCTTGCATATCAGTGAGCGATTGAACACATGATACCGGTATATAGGAAAACACGGGGAAGACCTCCGCGAAGAGGACGACGGCAATATCGATGAACGATTGCTTAGCTGACGTGTCGAACGCACTGAATACTTTCTGAATCGTGGCTGGTTTACCGTCGAGAGAGCCAAACTCATGGGAGAACCCTGCCATGCCAATCGTGTCCAGACTGGAGCAAACAGCGTTCAGAACAAACTTCAAACAAAATCCAACCGTATCATTGACTCACGAGATATGGTTCATCCAATCTTGGATTTCAATGACAGCGTTTTCACCGCCACTTAGGTCGATCAGAGCGTCCCAGCCGGCTTTGGTCTAGGCCATCAAAGTTTGGTTTCCGTAACCATGCCAGACAAGTTTGATGCAGCGTACCTTATGAGCACAGTTGTAGAATACATGAGCGAGCTTCCGGAGGGCAGCGTGGCTGAAAGCAGGTGACAAGGATTTGCGTTGTCTGTGGAACAGGGGTAAGCACATCATTGCGATCTTGAGATATTGAGGTTACCTCTTGTGGTCTTCTCCGTGCGACCACAGTATCCCTCTTCCGAACTAGATGTCGAGTTGTAAGTAGAAATCACAAGGTACGTTGAGTGGAACATACCCCGCGTTCGAGGAATACCCTTGTGGAATCGGTTAGTACGTACGTCCAGGTTTCCCGGGCATAGTAATGTGCAAGGGCTCTTGGATCGCACAACATGATCTTCTTCCCGCCGAAACTCGTCGGAACCTCATAAGCCGCACCATATTCTTCTGCCCACGTTTCGAAAATCTCTCCCGTGTCTGGCGCCTCGAAGAGATCTTTGGATGCGCCGAATATGGGATGCGTGCCGGTTGGTCCGCGAAGACTGGTGGTCTTGAGTCTCCTTCGAGCTGCACGTACGGTACCGCGTAGAGCCAAGACACCAGCTATGCCTGCGAGGACGCTGAGGATAGAGGTTTGGTGATAAACTGCCAGCAGATTATCGAAGGCCGCCGTGTACATGGTAGAAGTGGTAGAAGACATGTTGTGTCTGAGTCCGCTGCTGCTTCCATGGCGAAACTAGTGGAGGTTATATAGGTGTGTCCCAAGATGGTGCCTACGTCGATAGGCTGACGCAGTCACTGGTGGAACCATGGCAATCTGCTACACTTTGATGATGGCTGAACAGCTGCGGATCAACGGTCGTTCGGGAGCAGTCACTTGATACACTTACCTTGGCTCAATTCGATCCCACAATGGTACCTGAGACGGGATACCGACCAGAACGGGCACCTGACAGCTACGAGGCGATAATTGACTTTTGTTGGAAATCTATCAGTTTCGGGATATGACAGCGATACTTGGAACAGCCTTCCATTCATCGTCGCATGCATATTGAGGGAGTGTGCCGTGTTCAGTCCAGGGAGCGAGGGTCTGACGAGTTAGACACGCCAATTTCAATAGGCGTGCGTCTAGGCTGTCTCCCCTAGTTGTCTGCGTCGTGGGATATAGCTCTCGATATTCGAGGACCTAGCATGCTTTCTGAACGTGAGTCAGAAGGTCGACTCGTGCGCTAGTCAGAACTCCCTGACGCAGCGGAAGTTGCAGCCTGAGATTAGATCAACATGCCTAGCCACATCAAAGGGGTCTCCGAAACTATCGGGGGTTCGTTGAATTATGTCTACCCTTCACGACGTCAGCACCCACAACCGGCTTACCGGGAGCAGAGCGAAGCCGGGAATGCTACTCCCCCACCCGTCAGAGTTACATCCACCGTGTTGTCCGGGTTGCACCTATGAAGGCCGTGCGGGTGTCTGTCTGGTCGATAGGATATTTGGTGGCTGTTGGTGTCGTCTTTCTCATGGGCACAGTGCATCTTCTGTGCTGTCGTTTCACCTGCGTTTAATTCCCACTGGATGAAGAACCGACTTCGTTTTGCAGGGAGCACCGTAGAGCGTGTTGCTTGGCTCAGTGCCAGCTTCAGTAGATATTTCCCGCGGTCACATTACCCTGTCCTATGTATCACTGGCTGAGATAGGACCGCCGGAGCGTCCGTATCAGACAACTACCACCCCCTCGTTATTTCGCATTTCTTCAAGACACATGCAACAAGTCTTTGGTAGAGAGCCTTATGGCCCCTGTCCTTCCCCCCTGTAACAAGTTGCTGCGTTGATGCTGGACGTGCACGAAGGATGCAGCCAGGAGAACCGTGCCGCAAAATGATCACGCTCGTGAACAGTGCGGACTAGGTGACGTCGGATAGAGCAGGCCGCTTACACACCTCAGCGCATAGTTAAAGAGTTCGAACGCGGGAACACCCAGCACCAATATTCCTCACTTTGGAGAGCAAAAACGACGAGGGGGCTCTACTGATTCCCACTTCAACCGAATTGACCATTGAATTTAAAAATGACGATCACTCGCGCAGAATCTCTGCTTACGACTTACAGCAAGTTACTTCTCATCGCAGGTACAAAGGACCCATAACTCAGCTTCATGGGGTCAGTACGACGACCCGCTCGCGAGGTGATGATCGGTCCGAACTTGACGCAGTTCAGGGTACGTTGCACTGGCTTACATATAATGACAAGCAAAGCTAATCAGTGTACGTAGTACTAAGATCCACAGGTGAAGCATCCACAGGTGAAGCATCCACCTGCAAGTATATAACGCTGTCCAAATTGGTATCGGAAAACACCTGCAACAAAAAATAATGGGGCAATACTCAATGTAACCGGCCAAACAGAAGGTAATTGACCATGAACCCGTCCTATATAATCTTCAAGGATACGAGTTCGCTGTCAGTAATACTGGTTAAATCCTGAACGCGAGCAGTGATTGTAGGGTAGTCTCAGTGGCAGAAATGCATGGAGTGGCTGTTCGAACTGTTCGAGCAACTCCCACGTAGCGTCGGCCTCGTTCTCAGCTCATTTGGGAAGCCGGGGACGAAGGAGGATATATGTCGAACCAGACAGATCGGCAGTGTGACCACCAGGGGCATCAAGGACGTCACGTGAACCGCATATGTGGCCGAGCGAGATGGTAGCTCCTCCGAGCAGCTTGACTTCCGTGACGCGGTAGGCGATGGAGGACGGTTCAGTGGATGAAGTGGCGGTGTGGTAGCTTGGCAAGGGCTTGTACAATTTGCGTGCACCTTCGAGATGAAGGCTATTGCGTCCGGCATGGTTTCCTAGCTTTGATTGAGTCCACCACCCATACACCCCCCGACCCACCGCGTCGTCCTTCGTCTAATACACGTGGACCGTTGATCAGTAGTTGGCTTCCCCGAGAGCGGGCGATACGGTCCACTTCCACACGCGTGAGGTCCGTCTGGAAGAATGTGTACGTTCCGGCGAGAAGGTCACGAACGAACGTAGAGCGAGATCCCGAGCCCCCAGCGGACTCCATGCGCGATGCGGAAGTGTTCGGCAACAGCGGCACAGTTGACGATTCGCGAGCGTTGATTGCCACCCGATCCCGCATAGCGGGCAGTCTGAATACCGGCCATAGCCACTGTATTGTCGTAGAGGGATACGCCACAGGCTGGTAGTCTATCCTCATGCCCATGCTCGCGAGGACGACAGGAAGCCCTGTACAGTGTTGATCGTGCGTCATCCATGAGCATAGATGATGCACGGTCGAGACCGACACTACCTGGACAGAAGTGTTCGAGGTGCCACACCGGAACTCCAGTCACCTTTTGCGCCTCTTCGAGCATAGCGGGACCTGCTTCGTGGTCCTCCGCTTCAGCGTATCGAACAGAGTCCTTGAACCCAGGGGTGTCAACAAACACATATTCGCAGTGATCATAGAGCTTTACCGCGTGTTCCCTGGCATCCCGTGTACGCAACCCAACGCCGTGTGGTGCCCTTGCGCCTTCAGGTTCTGCAAGTTTGTCGATAACCTGTTCGCATATCAGTTAACGACCTGGATTCGAAGATTCGTTGACATACATTGCTTCGCCCGGATCCCGTGGATCCCATGATTCCAGGGTAGAGTGAAGCTGTGAACGACGAATAATGTTCACAGAGAGAAACAGAAAACATGCAACACGATTGTGGGCTGGGAACCATTCTGTGCGTCTCGAAGGGTCTTCAACGGAAACGGATTTAAATCATCCTGGAGAAATGGACACCCGCGTGCACTGGTCCGCATGTCCCCAGGAATGTTCAAACCCGCGCCCTCCGACTGTCCGGCACTTAGCGTTGTTGTGCGTCCATAGTCCATGATGAACGCACCAAGGACCTCGTGTGATGTTCTTTTGTTCTCCTGATCTTAGTTAGACGTAGGGTCCAGTCGTCTGGCACATACCTTGAGTCAATTAAGGAGAGATGGATTGTTCTATTACTTCGCCAGAAAACTTAGCACACCGCTAAGAAGTATTGGAGACAGAGCAGGCAGCCGCTGTGGCACGCTAGTGACACACGGAGAATTGTTCCAGGTGCAAGTACATTGCATCTGCCAGTGTTTGCGCACTCCCACCTGGCTCTTTTACTAGTGTAAGCGGCGCGCGCGCGCCATATCCTTGGTCCCGTGGCGTTTAGGTCCCGCGCTCGCAGCTGGCGCACGTCGTGGAAAACGAGAACCGCACGATTCCTGAGAAGTCGACAAGTGACTCCGGCTTACCGGGAGTGGAGCGAAGCCGGGGATGCTATCCCCCCACCCGTCAGAGTTACATCCACCGTGTTGTCCGGGTTGCACCTATGAAGGCCGTGTGGGAGTCTGTCTGGTCGATAGGATATTTGGTGACTGTTGGTGTCGTCATTCCCATGCGCATACCGCATCTTCTGTGCTGTCGTTTCACCCGCGTTCCCACTGGATGAAGAGCCGACTTCGTTCTGCAGAGGGAGCAGGCCGTAGAGCGTGTTCCTTGGTTCAATGCCAGATTCGGCAGATAGTTCGCACGGTCACGTTACCCAGTATAGGCGTCTGTGTCAGACGACTACCATGCAACAAGTCTTCGGTGGACAGCCTTATGGTCCCTGGCCTGCCGCCCTGTAACAAGTCGCTGCGTCGACGCTGAAGTGCACAATGGATGCAGCCAGGTCTAGAACCGTGCCGCGAATTGCGCTCGTGAGCAGTGCGGACTAGGTGACGTCGGACGGAGGAGCCGCTTACACACCTCGTCCTCGGTGCATTGTAGAGAGTTCGAACGCGGGAACACCCAGCCCCAATAATCCTCACTTAGGGAGTAAAAACGATAAGAGACACTTCAACCGGATCGACCATTGGATTCAAAAATGATGATCACCCGCACAGAATCTCGGCTTGTGACGTACAGCAATTCACTTCGCAGCGCGGGCAAAAGAGACCCATAACCCAGCCTTTCTAGTACGACGACCTGCTCGCGGGGTGATGATGGGTCAAAAGTTGACGCAGTTCAGAGTACGTTGCACCGACTTACATATAATAATAAGCAGAGCTAATTAGTGTACTTAGTAAGATCCACAGGTGAGGCGTCCGCTTGCAAGTATGTATAACGCTGTCCAAATTGGTATCGGAAAATACATGCAACAGAAAAGTAATGTCGCAATACTCAATATAGCTGGCCAAACAGAAGGTAATTGACCATGAACCCGTCGTACATAGTCTCCAGGGATAGGAGTTCGCCGTCAGTAATACTGGTTAAATCCTGAATGCGAGCAGTGATTGTAGGGTAGTCTCTGTGGCAGAAGCACATTGTTCGAAATCGGTATCGGAAAATACATGCAACAAAAAATAATGGGGCAATACTCAACGTAGCTGGTCAAACAGAAGGTAATTGACCATGAACCTGTCGTACATAATCTCCGGGGATACGAGTTCGCTGCCAGTAACACTGGCTAAATCCTGAAGCGAGCGGTGATCATGGGGTAGTCTCTGTGGCAGAAGCGCATTGATGAAACTGTTCGAGCAACTCCCATGTAGCGCCAGCCTCGTTTTCGGCCCATTTGGGAAGCCAGGGACGAAGGAAAGGAGAAGTCGAGGGGTCATCCGCCAGACAGATCGGCAGTGTGACCACCAGGGGCGCCAAGGGCGCCACGTGAACCTCGTGTGTGGCAGAGGGGTAGCGATTCCAAGCAGCTTGACTTCCGTGACGCGGTAGGCGGTAGGCGATGGAGGGTAATTTAAGCCTATGGTGGATTCGAGCTGAAGGCTATTGCACTCGGCACGGACGGTCTCCTGGTTTTCAATGAGTCCACCAGTCCCAAGTTCAACCTCCACGGCGTTCCATCCAAACCCTCATCATCACCATCGTTATGATAAGTTACCCACACGCCAGGCCCGCCACCACCGCGTCGTCCTTCGTCTATCCGTGTCGTCCTTCGTCTATCCGCGTCGACCGTTGATCAATAGTTGGCTTCCCCGGGCGGGACAAACGGTCCATATAGTCCAAGAATATGCCACGGGTTCGCGGTCTATCGACTATCCCCTTTCAAGGGCAGCAGGAAGCCCTTTGCAGTATCGATCGTGCGTCATCCATGCGCATAGGTGACGGACGTTCAAGACCGACACTACCTGGGCAGGAGTGTTCGAGGTGCCACACCACAACTCCGGTCACCTTGTGGGCCTCTTCGAACATAAAGGGATCTGCTTTGTGGTTTCGCGCTTCAGCACGTCGAACAGAGTCCTTGGACCCAGGTTGTCAACAAACACATAATTGCAGTGATCATATAGCTTTACCGCATGTTCCCTGATGTCCCGTTTACGCAACCCAACGTCACGAGGTGCCCTTGCGCTTTCGATAAACTGTTCGCACATCAGCTAATGACCTGGATTCGACGATTCGCTGACATACATTGCTTCGCCCGGATCCCGTGGATCCCATGATTCTAGGATGGGGTGAAGCGGTGAATGACGAATAATGTTCATAGAGAGAAACAGGAATCATGCAACACATTTGCGGGTTGGGAACCATTCTGTGCGCCTGGAAGGGTCTTCAACGGGGGCGGATTTATATCATCCTGGAGAAATGGACACGTGTGTTCACTGGTCTGCATGTCACCAGGAATATTCAAACCCGCGCCCTCCGACTGTCCGGCACATAGTGTTGTTGTGCGTCCGTAGTCCATGATGAACACACCAAGGACCTCGTGGGATGTTCTTTTGTTCTCCTCATCTGAGTTAGGCGTAGGGTTAGTCCGGTCGTCTTGCACATACCGTCAGTCACGGAGGGATGGCTTGTTCTATTACTTCGCTAGAAAACTTAGCACACTGCTAAGAGGTTTTGGAGCCAAGGCCGGCAGCCACTGTGGCACGCTAGCACGTGAAGCTAAGAATCGTTCCAAGTGCAAGTAGAGTTTGCACCTGTTTGCGTCTCACCACAGCCAACAGAGGTGGCGAGCGTGTGGTTCCGTGGTGTTTAGGCCCACATGTGCTCACACCTGGTGCCCGTCGTGGAAACGAGAGCTGCGCAATTTCTGACAAGTCGACAAGTGACTACTGCAAAATTTACCAGGCTACAGTAGCTCGATCAACTTGGTGGTTTTGCATCCTGAACACGCTCGCTAGCGGCTCATCTTGGACAGGTCGTACTTAATCGAGACGTGCGTTGTGCCGATGGAATGGAACAGACAGTCAGGGTCAATACTCAAGCCCATTCCCCCCACCGGTTTGTAGCTGTATGTCTAACGGTACGCCGTTTCATTCGGACAGACACTGCAGGGTAGTCGTGACCCCCAGCGAGCGGGTGTTGAAGTCGAGTCCATTTTGAACGCCGGGAGGCTTGGGCAATAAGCAACGTGCACTAGGCTTCCCTCCTTACAGTAAGGTCTAACTAGATGCTGCCTTAGTATACACCAGAAGCCGCCTACCCCGCAGGTCGCCCCATCGGTAAGTACCAAGACAGCCGAGTTTTGCACACATGGACCCCAAATATCTAATACTTTTGACACCGGTACGCACGTCACTTCAAACACTCTAAAATTTCGTTCCAGTTCTTATTATTGGAGTTGATTCTGCTGGACTCATGTACGCCACCGTCCTCCCCGCCGCAGGAGTATTCAGCATCGTCTCGGGTTCCTCGTGTCTCCTTCCCAGGTAAAGCACCTGTTTGCGCGCTCCAGCGGAAGTGGGAGTCGCTCCGTACCACGTTCTCTCGTAACACGTGCGATCGACGGAGTCGATAGGGAGTCCTCGTCCGGGGTCGTCAACGGTGCTTCAATTACTCTGGCCGACACGACTGACTGCGAGGCATACGAGAATGATCGTTGCACACCACCACCAAGAAGTAGATGGAACCTGAACACCTTGCTGGACAGGCTCCGCTTACAACCCAACGCCCATCGAGATGACACCGCTGTCGGTTTCGACGATGAAGGGATTGAGGAAATTTCGCCCTTGACGTCGTCCATCAAAGAAGTTGCGATTAGCCAAGACGATATCGTCATTGCGTGCGTCAGTATACCTCACTTACTAGATTCCAGATCTTAGTAGTCAACGGTAGTCTCATGGGCCCTACTGGCTCGGGGAAGACGACAGTGAGCGCCCCCGCCATCTTTAGAAATTCTCCTGAATCGATGTACCCAGCTTATTGACCATGCAGTTGGAAATCCCGATGCTGGTCATGGATGGAATAATTCATTCATGACAGATTCTCAAAGTTCTCGCGGAAATTGCATGGTGGTTGATTACAGTGTAAGCAGCTTGCTTGCCTTCAAAGGTTCCAATTCTTAGAGCGTTGTAGCTTGGAAAAGAACGTCAAATTGCGCGACGACTTGTATTTTCAGTCTACAGAATCAGGGAAACGGCAGCAAGGAACTATAATATATTCAGGGAACTCGGGCAGAGGCTACTGCAAGAATGTCATCCTCGTTACCACGATGTGGGATCGAGTATCGGAAGAGGTTGGCTCGCAATGCGAACAGTCTGACTTTTGGCGGGAAATGATCAGTTTGGGATCAACCAGTTAACTCCTTCACAGGGACTACAGAATCTGCTTGGAAAGGTTTCGTAAGTGCCGGGATTGATTTCCGCAACGTTCGTTCCGAAGACACTCTGGGGGGATGCTATCGGTCATCTCCTGGTCGGATATGATGGCGTACTCACTGCTATCAGGCTCGTAGGTAAGAAGACCATCGTAAGGTAGGAAATCTAGATAAAGCTGTCAACGACAATACCAACTTTAGCCACCTAGCGCACCTGCTTCATTGCAGCAGAACCTCGCATGGATCCCTCTGTGAGCCTCTTCATGGCTCGGCTGTCTTCGGTATTCACGGTTGCAAATGCCTAAACGAATAAGGTGATCGATCGAATCTTTTACGCATTTACACAAGCACCAACCAGTTGCATGACGTTCTTCAGACGGTCGGATTGCATGGTTCTTTGACCCTCTAGCCTGCCCATCTCAGAAAGCAGATTATCGACTTCCCTCGCCAGAAGCTCCGCAGAGTTGAGTTCGTCCTCATCGCCTTGCATCGCTGGATTTGGGGTGTTCTTTACGAAATCTACGGACTTGTAGAAGTCCTGGAGGAGTTGCTGACAATACAACAAGTACGCTTGCACTTTGTGCAATTCTCGAGTCAGGTTGATGTCGTTGGTTCCTAAAATACAGCCTTGATCGTGCGTCATCCATGGGCATAAATGACGCACGTTCGAGACCGACACTACCTGGACAGACGTATTTGAGGTGCCACACCAGAACTCCGGTAACCTTGTGGGCCTCTTCGAGCATAAAAGGATCTGCTTTGTGGTTTTTCGCTTCAGAGTGTCGAACAGAGTCCTTGAACCCATGGGTGTCAACAAACACATATTCGCAGTGATCATATAGCTTTACCTCGCATTCCCTGATATCTTGTGTATTCGACCCAATGCCATGCGGTGCCTTTGCGCCTTCAAGTTCTGCAAGTTTGTCGATCAACTGTTCGCATGTCAGCTAGTGGCCTGGATTCGAGGATTCGTTGACATACATTGCCTCGTCCAGATCCTGTGGATCCCATGATTCCAGGGTAGAGTGAAGCCATGAACGACGAATAACGTTCACAGAGAGAAACAGAAAACATGCAACACAATTGTGGGTTGGGAACCATTCTGTGCGCCTGGAAGGGTCTTCAACGGGGACGGATTTAAATCGTCCTGGAGAAATGGACACGTGGGTGCACTGGTCTGCACGTCCCCAGGAATGTTCGAACCCGTGTCCTCCGACTGTCCCGCACTTAGTGTTGTTGTGCGTCCTTGGTCCATGATGGACAGACTAAGGACCTTGTGTGGTGTGACTTTTGTTCTCCTGATCTAAGTTAGACCTAGGATCCAGTCGTCTTGCACATACCTTCACTCAATTAAGGAGAGATGGCTTGTTCTATCGCTTTCATCGCCAGAAAACTTAGCACGCTGCTAAGAGGCATGGAAGACAAGGCAGGCAGCCATGGCAATGCACGTCTCGATTAAGTATGACTTGTCCAAGATGAGCCGCTAGCGAGCGTGTTCAGATGCAAAACCACCAAGTCGTTTGAGCTAGCCTGGTAAATTTTGCGCTAGTCACTTGTCGACTTGTCAGGAATCGTGCGGCTCTCGCTTCCACGACGAGCCCCAGGTAGGCCCATGCGCATAGGAGCTAAGTGCCGCGGAACCAAGGATATGGCACACGCACGCCACTTACGCTAGTAAAAGAGTGGAAGACCCAGGCTATTTCTCTGTTAGCTGCAGTGAGAGTGCGCAAACGGATTCAAGGCCAACTTAGTACGAGACAATCGTGCTCCGGCACGGCCAAAAACATTTTTTGGAGGCTACATTTCAACGTAGAATTGCGTTGGTCCATCTGAGATGCTGTCGTCGTCACTTAGTATTTTTTGGAAAATTATTCTGCACTACCGAGACGCACTAATACTGCACTACTTGCACAACTGCGAGTCGCAGTGTCCGGAGTCCGCATTATCGTAAAAACTTCCGCCACACCGCCGAAAAAATTCCTGTTTTTGGCCGTGCCGAAGCGCGATTGTCTGGTCCATCTGCAACGTTTGGTACTTAGGTAGTGACTACCACAACGACACTAAGTGCCGGTCAGTCTCAGAGGACATGGGTTTGAACATTCCTGGCGATCGCATGCAGACCAGTGCACACACGTGTCCATTTTTCCGGGATGACTTAAATCCCTCCCCGCTGAAGACCCTTCCAGACGCACAGGATGTTTTCCAACCCACAATTGTGTTGCATGTTTTTTGTTTCCCTCTACCAACGTTATTCGTCGTTCACAGCTTCACTCTATCCTGGAATCATGGGATCGACGGGATCTGGGCGAGGCAATGTATGTCAACGAATCTTTGAATCCAGGTCACCAGCTGATACGGGAACAGTTTATCGACAAACTTGCAGAACTTGAGGGCGCGAAGGCACTGCATGGCATTGGGTCGCATGCACAGGACATTAGGGAACACGAGGTAAAGTTGTATGATCACTGCGAATATGTGTTTGTGGCCATACCTGGGTTCAAGGACTCTGTTCGACCGCCCATCCAAGTACTCCACATGGTCGCCGACTGGTTAGGGAGGGAGTGAGTCGATGCGTACCAAGTTATGACATCTCAGAGGCTAATCAATAGAGACAGCAGTGTGGAGCTTCAACAGGCTATAGAGTCGATCTGTTCGTGGTATCATCGGTCTGCCATGACAATTGCTTACATCCCTGATTTCTCCGACATTGCTGGTGTCCCAGTGCGGCACCCCAAACACTTCTGTCCAGGTAGTGTCGGTCTCGATGGTGCGTTATCCATACGCATGGGTGACGCACGATCAAGACCATGTAGGGCTTCGTGTAGCCTGGGTCGGGGCAGCAGTAAGGACCCGCACCGCCACTGGCTCTTCAGCGCCAGCGGCAAGTGCGGCATCGGCCTCAGGAGCCTCCACCCGCCTTGTTCCACCACCTGCATCGTCGGTGCCAGACACCTCCTGCCGAACCCGATGCAGCAGCAGCCCATTTATCGGGTCGGATTGGTAGCCCTCTTGAAGGGCGCACTAGTTGGGTCCGGTCGGTTGGATTCTCCCCTGATGGCAAGGGGTGTTGGCCATTCTGTGGAATGTGTTATCCTTTGTGGCCTCCGTTACACCCGGTGCTGGTAGCGTCCCGCAATGGAGTCCTGGCACCCGTATGACTAGTCCCGTGGCTCATTCCCATCCCATCAATCCATATGTGCCACAGCTAGAATGGGATACGAGCATGCATCTGTTAACGGTTCGACGTGTCACGCGTGCACACGTCGCCACACCTCCAGCCTCGGCAGGAGGTGGGGATGCTGGGGTGGTGGTGGTTATGGAAGCACTGGCACGAGAATAGACAACGAGCCGTTGACGTCTCCTGGGTCCGACAGGATCATTGTATCGTGTGATCAAATTGACATTATTGACCAACTATGGGGCCAGATCGTCATCCATGCTCCTGTCGCTGCGCCGAGCCCTGACTTGTCTTCGATCACATCATGTACATCCTCGTCTTCCCCCTCCGCTGAGCCCTTTCCGGTCGATGGTCACGCCGACGACATTAGCTCCAGCGACGAGTCCAGCTCGGGAGTCAGAGTCAAGTGCCGAACCCCTCTCTCCGACTTTTGATTTCGACTACACCACTTACGATCAATGGCCGTGCATACCCTTACTTTTGTAAGTAGTTCGTCTGTCGTGGGATCTCAATAACATATAACCGTTCCACGTTCCACAGCCAATCGGATGCCTTGACGAGCACTACAGACTCACCGTACTTGCCCCCAGTCGATTCCCCCCAGCCCACCTCAAGTTTCGCTTCTGGGATACTACCCTCCCGTGCAACGGGCTCTGTTCCATGGATTTTCCGATTCCCCACTTCTCTTTCCTCCGACTTCGCGGGTTGTGGGCTCCCACGCTGAGTTCAACGGACGTAACGCGTCAACTAACCAGGCTGACGGACGGGACGATCCAGAAGAACAAACCAATGAAGAGAATGATGATGATGACGACGAATATCTCCCGTCTCCCACATTTTATTCTAGGAAGCGGCATCGAGCGACTCGGACCCGCGCGACTACTACAACGATCTCTGGTGCCCCTCCCCCACTCGCAGAAAGTGTTGAGACTATCTCTCGTCTGGCGAAACATTCTCGTGGTTCGCCTTCCTCCCGAACTGTACAAGCTCTCCCCAGAAGGGTCTCTTCAGTCCCAAGGAGCAACCCCTGGGCATGTCCCTACTGCAATTGGGTCCAACGCAACCACCGGACGCCTGATCTAAAACGCCACATCCGGACTCGTTTTGAGCATCCAGCCCTATGGGTCTGCTGTGGTGTGCCCCTGAGGGACGCTGAGCGGTACACCCTTCCGGAAGGTGCCGAGCCATACAGATCCACGATTGGATAAGACAACAGCTCGCTGTCCTAGCTTGACAGATGGTTGCTGCGATTGAGCCGAAGAAGTGGTAGTTGACCATGAACTCGTCCTATATAATCGCCAGGGATAGGACTCCGCCATCGGCAATATTGGCCAAGTCCTGAATGCAAGCGGTGACCGCAGTCACTTCTGATCTATCTGTACTGATTGTAGGGTTGTCTCTGCAGGCGCAGAAGTGCATTGGATGGCTGTTCGAGCTGCTCGAGCAACTCCCACGTAGCGTCATTCTCGTTTTCAGCATTTGGGAAGCCAGGAACGAAGGAGAATATATGTCGGGGGGTCCTCCTCCGGACAGATCGGCAGTGTGACCACTAGGGGCATCAAGGATGCCACGTGAACTGCATGTGTGGCCGAGGGAGACGGTTGCTCTTCCAAGCACCTTCGAGGTGGAGGCTGTTGCGTCCACATGGTCTCCTGGCTTTGAATGAGTTCACCAGTCCGAAGTTCAACCTCCACGGCATACCATCCAAACCCTCATGATCACCATTATCTATGATAAGGATAAGTTACCCACACGCCCCGCCACCACCGCGTCGTCCTCCGTCTATTCGCGTCGACCGGTGACCAGTAGTTGGCTTCCCCGAGAGCGGGAGATACGGTCCACTTCCGCATGCGTGAGGTGCACCTGGAAGAATGCGTATATTCCCGAGAGAACGGTGGTCTCTAGATCTCCACCTCTGGATTCCTTATCCTACTTCGAGTCTATGGAAGCCAGAGCCAATATTACATAGCAGACAGTATACACAAGCCGCACCGTGTTGAGTGAAATGTCATACTACCTATATATGATACCCCTGCGAGCCTCTCGCGCAACTCCAAAAGTCCCACACAATTGAAGTAGATAACCTCGGAAGAGGCTCTTGTTGGTGTTCGTTGTGCCTGCTTACCTTTAGACTTTAGATGTTACAGCGTCGACACTCATCGACATCACGTGAGACTCGCATACATACGCACTGTTTCGGTTTCTCTCCTTTCTTCAGCTCGTTATCGTAATGGCTGAGGTATGTTTACCATAGAGTCGTGTTATGGGACTAACATTCTTCACTGTAGTATTCTCTGTTCTAGGTTCGCGTCATCGTGTACAGTAGCTCGTTATCGTAACGGCTGAGTATTCTCTGTTCTAGTGTCTACAGGTTATGAGCCCCGAGCTCGCCATATAAAAGGGCAAGCTCGACTCGTTGACATCTAGAAACAGACTAGGCATACAAACGGGACCTCACGCACGAGAAACGACACGCATATATTTGTGTTCACAGCCTGCGTTATGGGGAAGTTCGAAAATGTCCCCGAGTTACGGGGGACCGAGAACTACTATGAATGGCGTCGACAGACCGAACAGCTTCTTCTTGGACAAGGGGTCTATAGTCATGTTAGCAATGGCACCAATCCTTTCGACTATGTCAAGTATGCGTCGGTTTGTCCGTGTCCTCTCATTCCGACGGCTCCGACCATGGCTGTAAGGTTGAGTTGCCTTAAGTCACACCCGCGAACTGTACCGTATGGTATTCGCAGTGTAAATTTTAAGACAGTGATGTCCTTAAGTCACTACGACGATTTTTATATACTAGACATGCAGGCATGTGATACCGGAGTATCACATGCCTGCGGATGATTACAGACATTCTAAATTAGGGCACGGCCCCTAACACCCTCCCCCTGTAGAGCCGACCTAGGCTCGTAAGACGAGAAGAAAAGAAAAAGAAAAGAAAAAGGAAAAGGAAAAGGAAAAAGAAAAAGAATAGGGAAGACCCTATGTACATTCACGCGAGATGTTGAATCTCGCAGCACTACTAATCCGAGGGTTACGCCTCATTTCAGCAATGCAGAGCAAGGCACGAAAGGTGTTGAACCCTTCGTACCACAACTCGAACTGAGGGGTTACGCCCTCGAGAAGACGATCCAGCACCCGATGTAGCGTCCCTTCTACATCGGAGCCGGCTCGTCCCTCATCTCGCCCTCCTCGGGCTCGTCATTTTGTTCGGGAGTCCTCTCCCGCGAAATTCGACCTTCCACCCCCAAGTAGTTGGGCAGGTCATAGATAACTACAGCGGAGCAGAAGTCCCTAACGATAGGGAGTTCTGCGTCGCTGATTGTGCGGGCCTCGTAGGCCGCAATGCGCTCGGTAGCGATCCCGAGGGCCCTAGCCTGGCGCTCGACCCACTCCTTCGAGCGGTTCTCCTTCAATACTGGAGGGTCGTTGATTGCCGCCCTCAGAAGATCGAGCGTGGCTCGCACGTTGGGGTCTCGTTCCCCCCCATTATCGACAGCGCGGGTAATGTACTCTCTACCCGCCCTCCTGGCCCAAACGAGGGCATCGTCGGCATCGTGAGGAGTGATGCCATTAGCCGCGAGGTATGCGGCGATATCAGCCATACTGGCTGAGCGAGTGAACTCCCCTTCCCAGGGGACACGGGTACCATCATGAGGGGCCACCTCGGCACATTCCAGAAGGGCTCTGTAGCGACCCTTCGCTGCAAGGAGACGAACTAGCTCCCGGAACCAGACCATCCGGTCATAGCTCCCTCTGGGGACTGGAGCCAGTCGTTCGTAGAGGAGGAATCCTCGTACTAATTGTGCTGTGGGAGGGCTGATTTCCCACTCGTCGTCGTCGGGGCGCTCACTGACACCTAGCGCCCCAGGGAACATTCGCGAGAGCTCGGAGCTCTTGTCTGAACCGTTGTACCTATTCTGGTACTCGTGGATAAATTTAACCCAGTCAGCGACTGGGGCTTCGAGGCTCGGAGCCTCTCGTGGTAGTTCGGGGATCCCCCCTTTTCCCTTCTTTCCGGAGGTTCGACCTCCTCCTCTAGGATTAAACGCTCGACCCCTTGGAGGGGGTCGTTCTTGATGAGCAGGGGCTTGGGGAACCCCAGGGTTTTCGACCATCAGGCGGTCGCGGAGAGGCACGATGGGTCTCTGACCCATCTCTGGCAAAGGAGCGGCGGGTTGACCCTCTATCCGCTGTTGTAAGGCCGGCTGTCCACCGGCGGGTTGTAACGCGAGGGCTTCTTCCTCCCTCCTTGCCCTTTCCTTGTCTCGTAGCGCCTCTCTCCTCTGGCGCGCTTTCTGGGAGGCCCAAACAGGCGGCCTCCATTCCTTGAGTGCGAGGTTCATGACCTCGTTCGTGTCTAACCTGCACTTTTTCCACAGGTTAACGTAGGTGATCAAATCTTGCGCCCTACGGACGCAAGGAGCGTTCTCCTCTGGTTCTTCGTACGCTTCGGCGTACAACTTGCGGATTTCCTCCGCGGTGTTAACGAGTCTAATGGGACCCATTATCCCCCTGTCCCATCTGGTCACTGATGCGACGAGGTTTCCTCGTCTGAGGGGAACAGGAGGGGGGGTCCCCTGGCGAATGTTGGCGAGGGCGGCGCCAAGCCTCTCATCATTATAGGCGTAGAGGTTGTCATTGATCCTCACAAAGAGGATCGACCTCACGCCATCCCTGCCTTGCCCAAGGACCCGTACTCTGTACGGGTTCTCTTTTCCCGTAAATTCAGGGAAGAGGGTTCCCTGAGAGGCAGTATCGACGACCATAGGGATGTCGTCATCGTAGCATTGTTGAACGGAGGTATCTTCCTCCATGGCGGTGTATTCGTAATCAGGCGCTGCCTGATGGGTATCGTCGTCGAGCTGCTTCGCCTTGCCCTTTCTCGACACTACAGGTTCAACCTGCGACGCAGGTTTAGCCTGTACCCTCCCCCTTGAAGAAGAAGAGGGCTGTGGTGCCGGTGGAGGCGGCAGCCTGGAGGAACTAGCCTCCGCGTTTGATGAATAAGTACGCCCCCCCAGGGAGGCGACACGAGCGCGTTCGAAGTCACGCGCAGCTTGCTCAACCGTAGTGGGAGCGGGGATGGTGGGGGTAGGTTCGCGTTGAAGATCATCGATCTTCCGGAGGGCACGACGGAGGTCGTAGGAGGTGTCCTCAACATCACGCTCGAGACGGCTGATACGACGACGTAGGTCGTCGTAAGGGGTACGTTTGATGAGACGCGCGGTCTCATCAGCCAAAGTAACGATAGCAGGCATGATACCTGCGTCGGACAAGGCCATGCCTTGGGAGAGATGAAGCGCGTAAGACGCGCACTGGTCACAAGCGCCGTGATGGCGCAATAAAGGAAACTGGGGGTGGCATTCCCAGTACGGGCAGGAACGTTTGTCCCGGTGGGGCTCATACTCGAGGGACGACGAGCGTGAGGGTGATCGTGGCCGCTTCTGGCCACTGCTGACCGTACGCAGACTGCGTCGGTCGACGGGGGACGGGGAGTACGAACGTGATGGCGAGCCATCGTGAGGCGCGTCGGAACGCGCGGGGGATCTGCCTCGCCGGGGCGAGGGAGATCGGGACGGGGTGGGGCTAATAGAGCCTTGTGGGCTCGGGGGTTCTCTGCGACGGTGATCGCGGTGGGACATTGTATCTACTAGAACGTTATGAGCGTTAGAGAAAAAGAAAAAGAAGAAGAAGAAGACGGAGTATTGTAAAAAGAAAATCACGTGATCAGTAAAGTTAATGCACATGAAACGGTGAAAATGTGATCGGAGGAAAGTATATACTCTAATTAAATTTGGTAACTATGCTGTGCTCGAGGCCGACGGTATTATTGACGGTATTATTTTTATTTTTATCTTTTGTTTGTTTTTATTTTTGTTTTTTCTGACTTGTCCGTTTGCTTCCGGTAGTAGTCTCCCGACTACGTTTAACCACTTAGTGGTTACCGTACGCCTACGCGTACTATTTCGCCCTTCGGGGCAACTGGCGTATACTTTGTACGCCCTGGAGCTCGAGGTACCTGTCGAGGGCCTCAAGCTCCTTACAATTAGACACCGGCTCCCATGTCGTGTCTCCGAGGTTCCATCTCACAAGGAACTCTACCTTGTTATTCGTCCACCGGTGAGCCGTTATCTCATCTACTAACCACTCCTCTTCGTCGGTCATACCGACATCGTAGAACGCGTGCGCGTCACGCCTCGGGAACAGAACATCATCGTTCTGTTCGTATCTGCGCAGTAACCCGACGTGGAACGTTGGGTGTATGCGCCGCTGGCGCAATTGTTCTGGCAGGTCCAGAGTGTAGGTGTCGTTCGCGCTGTCACAGCGCAACACTTTCATCGGACCGATGAATTTTGGCACGAGCTTTCGTGCACGTCCCTTCGGAACGCTCAGGTTCTGAGTAGAGAGATATACGAGGTCCCCCTCTCGAAGGCTGAAGCCTTCCTTTCGTTTCTTATTCGCATGGTACATCTGTATTACCCTGCTTTCAATGATGGCGTCATGGGCCATCTCAAGATTTTCTAACGCTTGTTTTACGAAGGTCTTTACTCCCGGTGCCGTTGAGGGCGTCCCCCCTCTGACTCGTTGCATTACTTCGGGCATGTACCCGTAATTTAACTCGAAGGGTGCGAACCCTGTCGAGCTACTTATGCTCGAGTTGATCGCGAACTCGACCATTGGCATCTTCGATGTCCAATCCGTCTGGTCTGGTCGGACCATGGCTCGTAGCATCTGCGCTACATTCCTTATCGCTCGTTCAGACGCTCCGTCTGTTTGTGGATGGAACGCCGTTGACATTAGGAGTTTCGCTCCCAACATTCTGTGCGTTTCGCGCCAGAAAGTCGACGTGAACTTCGCGTCTCGATCTGAGACTATCGTCTCTGGTAGTCCGTGTAGTCGGACGACTTCCCGTATGAACATCCCTGCGAGCTCTGACGCTCGTATCGTCATAGTCACCGGTACTAGGTGTACCATCGACGTTAGACGGCACAGGACCACCCACAGGTAGTCGTGCCCGTCGCTCGGTGGGAAAGGTCCCACAAAGTCCATTGCTATCGACCCCCAGGGTCTTCGCGGCACAGGCAGACTGTGCAATAGACCCTTCGGTCGTTGATTGTCGTTCTTTGTCGTCTGACATATCGGACATGTTCGACAAAACTTGTCCACCTCCCGGCCGAGCTTCGGCCACCAATACCATCTGCGGATATAGTCCGCTGTCCTCTGGGATCCAAAATGTCCCAGCGTCCTGTGCGCTTGATCGATTACCCTGGCGATAGTATCATCGCCGTCGTACTTTGCATGGGGAAGGCATAACACCTTCTCTCCTCCACGATTTCTCGTGTACAGAAGGCCATCTTCCCCTTCGAACTGAGGATAGTGTGACGGCTGTGCCATCACTTTCGCGAGTACAGGATCGCTTCTATATCCTGCGCGGATAGCGTTCAGGAAGCCTGGTGCTTCTCCAAATATTATTGGGGAGGCTTTAGAGGCCTCGGCAGATTCGAGTATCGTAGGGTCTTCCTGCGCACTTGCGCTAGGGGATTCCTTGTTACTCTGATCTGCGGCTGAGGCCATCTCTTTAGCCTCTTCATATCTTTTCTCGACCTTTTCCTTCAACCGGCTACTCTTCCGAGGGGTATCTCCCTCTCTCATCGCTGATAACTTCAGCTCTCGCCACCTGTCTTGAGGGAGGTCGTCCCCCTCTGGGTCCAAACGTATATCTGCGTCGGCCCATTCTACTTCATCATCGGAGGCTACGTCCCCTCCTTCTTGCTCATAGTAACGAGAAAGGCAATCCGCTACGTGGTTCTCCGTGCCTTTTGCATAGACGATGTTTGCGTCGAATCGTGACATGTAGTCCAACCAGCGGACTTGTCGGCTCGACAGTTTTCGTTGGGTTTTGAGGTACCCCAACGCCTCATGATCGGTGACGATCGTAAACTTGAAGCCAAGGAGTTTATCCTCCCACTTCAAGAGCGCTTCAATTATTGCAAGAGTTTCTCGCTCGAATGTTCGATAATTCTGTTGAGCATCGCTCAACTTTTTCGACATAAATCCTGCTGGTCGGCAGGTTTTCCAGTCGGGCCCTTGCCCGTATAACGCACCCACTCCATAGAGTGATGCATCACACACGAGCCATATTGGCTCTTCTTTTCGCGGATCAATAGGCCGCAGGATCGGATACTTGCACGCAAGATCCTTGATCACTTGGAAGCACCTGTCGTGGATTTCCCTCCACTGAAACGGATGTTCGTTCCGTTGTATACCAGTCAGGGGCGTAGTATACGCCGATATGTCTGGCATAAACCGTGCTAGATACTCCACTAGTCCTACGAACCTTTGGACTTCGTTTAGGTTCTTCGGAGTCCTCCAGCTCCTGATTCGAGACATCTTGTCTCTGTCGGCGTGGACGCCCTTAGCGTCTATGATGTGCCCTAGGCAGTCCAATTTTTCTGCATAAAGGTCGCACTTCTCCTTCTCAAGGTAGAAGTCGGCCTTTTCTAGTGTTTCAAACACTATCCTGAGGTGTCGTTCGTGATCCTCAATTGTGTCGCTAAAGATGAATATATCATCGAGATAGACGTATACAAAACGTCCTATGTGATCTCTGAAGATCACTGTCATAAGGCATTGAAACGTCGCAGGGGCGTTACAATCTCCCTGCTGCATTACTTGACTTAAGAAGGTCCCATATATCGTCGAGAAGGCCGTCTTCCAGACGTCTTCGGGTTCTATACGAACTTGTTCGTATGCGTTTGATAAATCGATCTTTGAGCGATACTTCGCTCGCGCTACGTCCATTCGTATCTGGTCCTGATCCGGGAAGGGGGTGACGTCCTTCACAGTATTTTCGTTTCTCTTGCGGCAGTCAATGACTGTCCGCAGCTTTCCATTTTTCTTCGGGATGCATAGCATCGGAGCAGCCTGTGGGACGCTTTTCAGCACCCACCATTCTGCATCCGTATACAGTCGGATTTTATCCGACAACTGTTGTTTAAGCGCGTCAGCGCACCGTGGCAGGTGATACGCGTACTGCTTCCTTTCGTCTATCAGGGGGATCCTGTGGTTTACCTCCCGTAGTGGAGGCAGTTTCGGGATCACCCCGCTAAGCCTGTGCTTATACCGTTCGAACCATTGGTTCCGTAACTGAGGTATATCCTCATTGCTCAACAATTTTTTTGGCTTTATTATTGCGAGATGTTCCTCGCTTTTCGTTGAGCCCCTTTCTTTTACTCCATCGGATCCCCTCCCCCCTTTAGAGCCCTCGCGAGACTGAGGCCTCGCAGGGCGCGAGAGTCAATGCTTAGGACGGGATTTACCCGTCATCAGAGCCTCAGGCTCTGTGAGAAGAGGCACGCATTCCGCTGCTATCTGTATCGTCTTCTCTGCGAAGTTTAAGATCGCTTTAGTTTGTCTTAGGAAGGGGATTCCTATTATACAATCGTAGCGGTCAATATTCGCTACATCGAAGTATATCTCTACTTCATAGTTTCCAATGCGCATTGTGGATATTCCACCATGAGTAATCTTCGACCGGCTGCCTATGCAGCCTAATTGCAGCGTCAGCTGCTGTTCGAGGGGAAAAACCCTCATCTTCGTGACCTTGGCGAATGCCGGGCTCACGAAATTACCCGTACTCCCGGTGTCTATCATCGTATACGCGGTACATCCGTTAATTATGCTTTGCAACGTTGCGCACGTTCGCAACTCAGGACTTATTTTGGGACGAGATCCCACTACATTATTCGTATGCATAGCATACCGAAACGATCGTGTCAATGACTTCGTCACCGGCTCGATCTTTGCAGCGAGATCCATTGCTGCCAACCGTGCGGTATGACGATATTGTCCTTCGTCGTTCGTGATAATCACATCACCGTGGGGGGTCACCACTATCATATCGTCGGGATATATTCCGACACGGCGATTAGTTTCAGTGGTTCGTTGGAGGCGAACCTCCATTGTTTCCAGTGCTCTTCGCACTTCTGGGGCCACGCCACTGCGTTCCCCCAGTATTTCTAATATATCTGCGATCGTCTGAAGCCTGTCGGCTTCCAAGGACCGTATCCGGTCTGCCATGGTTCGCATCGCATAACGCGTGCGATCCATGTTCATTCCGTGTCCCTCCATTTGCGCTCGGTCGCAATCTTCCCAGCCGTGGTCGTACTCCCTACGAGCTAATTGCTCTGGGTATCGCAACGCCACGTTCAACGTAGTGTCTCCGTCGATTGCCGACTCGGATACGTGCTCTATTCTCTGAGCACATTCTCGGCATGAAGGTTCTTCATGGATTGCACCGTAGATGGGAGACCAAATCCATCGATTTCTCGTAGACATAGTATCTACCGCGCTATTAAATTCTATGGCATCCTCCATTTGGGAGTCCATATCTTCGTCTGCTATCCTCAGAGACGCACTCCACAGAGGTCCCCCTGTACCTCCCATTACCGATGGTTGATATTCCATCGTATTGTCTCGGTTGATCCATACCTTACCCCACAGGGTATTGACTATCACTACGTCGGGATAAATCCCGACGTCACTCTCCGCCATACTTTGGCGGCGTATGTCAAATATGGCATTGTCCAGGTGCTCTTGTAGCTCCTGACTGCGTCCTGGCAGATGTCGCACGTCCTCTCGTGCCAATACCATTTGTCGCAGGGCATTCCTACGATAGCCCTCGCGGACTCTGAGATGGAATGCCATCGTCTGCAGCGCAGCCCGTACGTGATTCGTACTACCATTCGCATCCGAGAGTCGTATGCGGTTTCCTTCTCCTACCCCTCTGTGGTATTCACGCCTAGCGTGTTCTTCCGGTACATTAAGTGCTCGTGCAAGGGACTCATCCCTACTAAGTAGCCCTTCTGCTACATGGTCGACTCGATGTCGACATTCATCGCACGTCCCTTCGTGCACTGCTCCATAAGTTCCGGACCATTCCCACTTTTCCTCCTGAGGTTCTTCTTCGTAGGAGCTTCCTTCATTTGCATCTGGGAAATCACTTCCCGCCTCGGAGACCTGGTCTCCTTTTGACGAGTCTTCGTCATCATGTACAATGCGCATCATAGCGCAAGTTACCTCCTCATCGGAAGCAACAGCTTCATCTTCTTCGTGTATAGCGCCGAAGTATGCGACGGGCTCGTCGTCGTCGTCAATCTCTGAGTACATTTCGTACTCGTCGACGATTTCCACTTCGTCACAGTGTGATCCCTCCTCGTGATCACTAGATTCGTTGTGACCGGGTTCACTTTCAACGACTTTTCCCTCGTCGGGTTCCTCCGACTGATCTTTTACGAGGGTATCGCGTCCCTCTTCCTCTTGGACGTCTACAGCGTATAACCGCGGCTTAACCGCCGCTTTGTTCTTGTCCTTTCGAGGATGAGGGCAATCTGGGGCCATATGGCCCACCTCCGAGCAGTTGAAGCACGTAATCCCCGGCATGAACCTTCGGGGCTGCCGTCCTTTCTGCTGCGAGTCGTCTCGCTCTTTATGATGGTACTTATGGTCACCATCCTTACGGTGGAACTGTCCACCCTTCCTTCCAGCATCAGCGCCTCTTGGCGCAAAGTTCGCCTTACGTCGATATAACGTATTTCCCTTCTGGAAGTACTTATAATTGTCCTTGTTCATGGAGCTACCTGCGCTCCTGTTTCCATGTGGGTGTGAGCCACTTCGTCCCTGGGAGGTCTTCCCTCCAGAGCCGGCGTGGCTCGTTCTCGTATGCGTATTCACTGCTTTCTGCGCAGTTTCCATGCGCTTTACTTCTTCGAGGATCTCCTCGATCGTTGAATGCTCTGCGGATATTCCGCGAGCTTCGAATATCGATTTAATTATAGAGTGCGGTAGCCCCCGCAGGAACTTCCTCCTGAACGAGTAGTCGTCCGGAGGCTGCACCATTCGGTGCGCACGACGCTTCAAGTCGTTATAATACGCAAGGGCCCCCTTGTCATATTCAAACCTCGTTCGATCATACTTGTCAGCAGCGTTCTGCGCCGACGCCTCGTGGACAAATCGCTTAAATAGTCCACATATGAGTTCTTCGAAGGTCCAGTGATGTACTTGTCGATTCGGGGAGTCGACCTCTTGGTCATACCATTGGGAGGCCAGACCCTCCAAGTACAACCCAGTGTACAATACGCGATCTTCATCGCGATCAGGACCGGTGACCTTGAATGTACGAAAGTACTTTAATATCTGGCCCAGCCAGTCGTCGAACTTATCCAGGTCATCCTGGCCTCCGTACTTCCCGGGCTTAGGCGGGTTCATCGCCTTCACTTCAGGTCCAACCTGTCCCGTCGGTAGCCCGACTTGTTCCCAGATACGCTGTGCGTATTTGTTTTGCATAAAATCCATGTACCTCGTATTACCTGGGGTGAATCCCCTCAGATAGTTCGGTCGGTTTCCCTGGACGACACGTCGTCCCCCAACTATGGGGATTCTCCCATACCCTCGAGGATCGTCATCGTCCTCTTCGTCCGGATCATCACCGCCAGGGGGTCCTCCTCCTGGAGGGCCACCGCCAGGGGGACCACCCCCAGGGAATCCCTGACCAGGGAAGTTTCCCCCATAGTTATTTCCTTCGGGAGGGCCGCCTCCGTCTTCATTTCGGCCGTATATATTCTCGGCCGCTTCATCTCGATCATTTCCTCCAGGGGTATTATCCCTGTTTCCTCCGGCAGCATTTCTGGCTGCAATAGTGCGATCTCGAGCCATCTGGTGGAGTATCGCAGCCCCCCGCTCGTTTCCAAACATCTGTCGGATTATATCCGAGTCTCGCCTCGAGAAGTATGCAGGGCGATCTGGCATGTTAGGGGCGAATCCGCCCCTTCTGCCAAGGGCGTCAGCTCTTTCGAATGGGAGGTTTTCCCTCCTTACTGGCATTCCTGGCCAGAAATGAGGGATCGTCCCCTCTCTCTTGATCGTAGGTTCGACGTCCGGAGTAGTCGTCCTGCTCGCACTCTTGGCGGCGAGTGCCCGCCTATACCTTTCTAATTCTTCTGCGTGGTGCACGCCAGGGTTCACCCCGTGATTGTCGAAACCTTCGGGGCCATACCCGTATTCCAGCCATTGTTGCTGCAGATTCTCGAGAAAGTCATTCATAGCCTCGAAGGCCATGCGAGGGTCGATTGGGGCATCCCTCTCACTCGTCTCTCTCCTCGAAGGCTCTTCGCCTTCTTCAAATATCTCAATTGGAGGACTCTGAGTCCTTCGTACTAACACGGGGTCAGAAGACATTCGTGAGTTATCTAGCTCAGTGCGCTGAGGAGTAAGGGGACTCATCGAGTCTCTGGCTGCCTCATTCCCCTCTCTCGCAGCTCGTTCGATGCTGCTCCCCAAAGTCGTTGAGGTATTCAACCCTCCGGGCATATGCGCACCCGGCGCTACAGATCCAGGCTGTCTGGCGCTCGTCTCTTGGGAGGCGCTTCCGGCCGGCGGCTGCCTGTCCTCCGTGTTCCCATCATTTCTTTGGACCTCGGATGGTCCCTTTTGCTTTCGACGACTATTGTCGTCTAGAGGGGGATCCCCTCCGTCGGGCGGCTTGCTCTGGCCCGACTTTACTGCGCGAGCATATGCGCGGGTAGCCGTGCGGCTCATTGCGAATACTTTGACGAGAGTTCAAAAAATTGTAAGGTTGAGTTGCCTTAAGTCACACCCGCGAACTGTACCGTATGGTATTCGCAGTGTAAATTTTAAGACAGTGATGTCCTTAAGTCACTACGACGATTTTTATATACTAGACATGCAGGCATGTGATACCGGAGTATCACATGCCTGCGGATGATTACAGACATTCTAAATTAGGGCATGGCCCCTAACAATGGCAGAACAAGAGGCTGTTTGAGCCTGGTTCAGGGATGATGGAGTCGCAAAGTCTATTGTCCTAAGAAAAATAAGCTCATCAGTCCTGACGTTGATACCAGATGATGTCGCCATCACAGCACGAGAAGTTTGGAGTACACTGGCCGAGCTTTATGACTAGTGTATTGCCGGGCCCGGCCTCGAGCCCCAAGCCGGGCCTAGCCGAGCCCCCTAAGGCCGGGCCCAGGCCGAGCCCTCAGCACGGCCTGTGAGGGCTTTGGGCCCGGCCTGAGGTTTGGCAGAGCCGGAGCCGAGCCCTCCAAAGCCGGGCCGGGCCGCCAAAGCGGGCTTTGTGGGCATGGCAAATCCCAGGGCCTGTACTAGTTCTTACATAACAAATTCCGTATGAATACAGCATTCCCCAAACCTTATTTCCTGTCGCGTAAACCATTGTGACATGCCGGAAGAGACAGTCAATGGGGATGGACAATCACGCCCTCGGCGTGTGCCTGCCCCTTCGTCCCGAATCACTTGTGCCGACAATGCGGCCGAGCTGGTGCTTCCTTCCCATCGGCAGGCTCAAGCGGCAACAAGGACTACTCAACAAACTACAAAACGGAAGGCAGCTACAAGTGTTGGTGTGTACGAAGACAGTTTAACTGATGCAGACTCCAATAGAGGGAGTCCTCCACCCAAGAAACGACTCGTAAAAGGTGCGTATACAGTTTATCTCGGATAATGCGGTTGAATAACATAACCTTTCTGTCGCTTACTAACTAAGGGAAAGATCGTGACGTGTCTGACTTCTGCCTGCAGGACGACGCTCCCACACCGTCGCACGGCCACTCTACTGTGCAAGTCGACATCTCTTTCGAACCCACTGGCACTGGCCCAGACGGACTCCTTCAAGATATCAGGATCATTGATTTGGACGAGACTGAGGGCCCACCAAAGCAATGGCGCGTTGAACGTAGCCAAGACATTGACGCTTTCTTCTCCCCTCCGTTTATGAGGGAGGGGAAAAAGTATAGACATTGCACGGCTTGCTCGTAAGCCCTTTCCTCGTTTTTCCGCCTCACTGTATCCTTACTGAATACTCTACAGCCAGGCAGGGTCCAAACAAGTTTCGTTCGTCAACGAAGTGTCCACCTTACGCCGTCACATGCAAGCAGTCCATAAGGTATGTATGATTTTCTATAGTTCTTATTTTGCCGGTGACTGACAAAACTATAGGCCGAATACCTTAAGTGGGCCACTGCTAAAAATTTCCTCTCGATGTTGCCAGAAGATACCAAACGACGTCGATTGGAAGCAGCCTCAAGTAGCCAGCGTAGCCTGGACAACCATCTCGTTCCCAGAGACCAAGTTCCTCACTATTCTGAGTCTGCCTTTCGGGACGTTTCTATCCAATGGCTTATTGAAACCGATCAGGTGCGTAGCAAGTCATTAGTTCGCACTCCATCACTTACACGCCATTATCAGCCCATCCGTATTTTGCAGAATCCCGCGTTTCAACAGATGATCAACCTCGCTTCACGCGCAAACCACAGTGTTAAAATCCCGACGCTCAAACAGACACGACAATCAATCATCGATCTTTTCAAATCCAACCTTTGTGAGCTTCGCAAACGACTTCAGGTACGCCGTCAAATTTTATGATCTTGTACACCCGTGAAGATTATCTCTACAGAGCGAAGCCGCCACAGGCAACGTCAGTCTCACATGCGATGCCTGGCAGGCTTCGAATGTCGATGGGTATTTTGCCGTTACTGGATCCTGGATCGAAGAACCATCGCGTGGTGTATGGAATGTTGAAATGGCACTGTTGGGTTTTGTGCAGCTCAACAATGCACATAACGGTACCCGCCTTGGACAGGCACTTTATAAGGTCGTACAGCGTGTTGGTATCTCCCATAAGGTAAGCAGTAAGTGCAGATAGAAAAAAAAGTGAACAGATACATCGTTTCTAGGTTGGCTACGTTACATGCGACAACGCTTCGAACAACGACACGATGATGCAAGAATTTGCTGAGCATGTTACATCCAACACCGGGGCAACCTTCGATCCAAAAAAACGTCGTCTTCGGTAAGGGGCATATCGAGTATAATGGGATGGAACGTTGAACCTCCGCAGTTGCATGGCCCATATCATTAATCTCTCTACTCAAGCATTTCTGGCTGCGCATAGCAAGTCCAAACATTTTGACCCAACTGCCCCTGACACCGAGTTACTCGCTGCCATGCGAGATGGGATTGACCGCGATGAGGTTGGTCTTGTGCGTGCGATCGTTGTCAAGGTGAGTTTGAGACCTACTTAGTTACTGTATTATCTTTACCACTTAACCCGCAGGAGCGATCTTCAGCAAAGCGTAAAGAATTATTCCGCCGCCTTCAAACATGCACAGATGATGGCCAAGTGGTTAAAGTAACCCCACTGCAACTTCTCCTTGACATGAAAGTCCGCTGGTCGTCGACATTTTTAATGCTTCGTCGCGCTCTTGATTTGAAGAAGGTTAGCTTAGACTTGTCGTATGTACCGTCGTTCTCACAACTTGCCAGGATGTCAATCGGTTTGTACGACACCTCAGCCTACAGGAACGCGACATGGAAAAGCGCCAGAAGATTATGGAGCTTGAGTTGTCTGAGGCCGAGTGGGAACGGGTCCAACGCTTACTATCCCTCCTCAGTGTGAGTCTTGCACATGTTACAACCGTATTCGTGTACACCCAACGTCCGTAGTACGCCGAGAAAGCCCAGCATGCGTTTTCCACTGAGCAGGGGCCGACACTTCATACCGCACTCCCCGCTTTAGAGGCGCTTCACAAGGCATGGTCAACCCGAAAGAATTCAGTCAAATACGCGGACTTTACTAGTGGCCTGGATGCGGGATTGGCCAAAGTCGGTGACTACTACGAACGAACTGCAGCATCCGACGCACACATCGTAGCTATGTGTACGTTTTTTTTTTTCTCTCGACCGGATTTTCTTAAACTATTTACTAGTACTCGATCCTGCCCAGAAGTTAAACCACATTCGTACATACTGGGGAGAAGAGCAGCTCACGAGAGTGATGCAGTATGCCGAAGATATAGTACGCCGCCATCAGGTATTTTATAACCTGTTACTGACTCGAAATAAGTACAAGGAACGCTATGATTTGATGCACAAGGATGCACCATCGTTAATGGCCACTGGCACAGGTCGGCATATCACGACTAACAACCCGAAGTTACATGCCCTGTTTGGTGAGCTTTCCGATGACGAAGGTGACGAGATCTCGTCTGCAGTCAATGCGGACAGTCAATCACGCGACGCAAGCCAGCCGTGGCTTCAGGGTTTCCATGCTTACCTCAACACTTGCGACAACCTCGGTGATCTTTCTATCGTTCAGTGGTGGGGTATCAACGCTCCGCGGTACCCTGTCTGGGGCTCACTCGCGAGGGACTTCCTTCCCATCATGGCTTCCTCTGTTTCGTGTGAGCGTGCGTTTTCTTCGGCCGGGATCACTATCAGCAAGCGCCGCAACCGTCTGAAGGCCGACCTCATCGAAGCTCTACAATTCTTGAAATGTCTCGCCAAGAAACAACTTCTCTTTCGTGAAGACCCATCTGTTGTCTCGGACGCTGAGAACCTGGAAGCCCCTAGTGCTGAAAAGGGTTGGGATGAGCTGACTGAACTCGATCATGCTGAAGGACCGGGCGACGAAGACGAGGATATTTTTCTAACATTTCTTGCTGACACTTAACTGCTTGTTACGGCTCTCGTAATCACTGCGATTTGTAGCGTTGATCTCAACGCATCATACAACAAATGACATTGCTTTTCTGTCTGGTAAGCCCCGGCTCAGGCCGTTAAGCCCCGGCTTGGGGCCGGGCCGAGCCCTCACATACGGCTTGTTGGGGCTCAGGGCCCGGCCTGATGATTCCCCAGGCCTTGAGCCCCCAAAAGCCGGGCCCGAGCCCCAGGCTTCAGGCCGAGCCGGGCCCGAAAAACACTATTTATGACAGGTCCGACGTCTCGCTACAGTTTTCTTTGCGCGCACAGATTGCCACTCTCGAGATGAAGACAGCTGGAGATGCAGAGAAGTACGTGGCCTCGCATACACACGCAAATGACAGACTGGCACGTATGGGAGCGAGACCATCTGAAGCAGACAGCATATATGCACTTCTAAGAGGTCTACCAGACCCCATGTAGTCATGTTAGTCACAACATATGGGTAGCCTGCGCGCCGAAATGCCATCACCTATGTACAGCCCGAGGCGGGCCTGTCTAAATTTATATAATGTGACAAATGAGTGGGCCCGAGTGTGAACAGTGATAGTAGCATATGAGCGGGCCCGCAATGGGAATGGGGAATATATGCCACCACTTGTGAATGGGCCCGAGATTGGGGGTATACTGGAACATAAGGACGGGCCCGTCATCAAGGGAAGGAGTGAATGAGTACGCCACAAGGGGGGGGCCCTGCTGCGATATACTGCCCCATGACATAACATATGGACGGGCCTGTCCATGAGATGAGATTGGACTGCGCAACTCATGGACGGGCCGTGCCATGATATACTGGCCCATGACACAACATATGGACGGGCCTGTCCATGAGATGATGCCGGACTGCGCAACTCATGGATGGGCCCAATGAACACAACACATGGACGGGCCTGTCCATGAGATGACGCCGGACTGCACAACTCATGGACGGGCCCTCCCGCGAGATGGTGCCCCATGACACAACACATGGACGGGCCTGTCCATGAGATGAGATTGGACTGCGCAACTCATGGACGGGCCGTGCCATGATATACTGGCCCATGACACAACATATGGACGGGCCTGTCCATGAGATGATGCCGGACTGCGCAACTCATGGATGGGCCCTCCCGCGATATGGTGCCCAATGACACAACACATGGACGGGCCTGTCCATGAGATGACGCCGGCTGCACAACTCATGGACGGGCCCTCCCGCGATATGGTGCCCCATGACACAACACAGGGATGGGCCTGTCCATGAGATGATGCCGGACTGCGCAACTCATGGACGGGCTGCGCCATGATATACTGGCCCACGACACAACATATAGACGGGCCTGTCCATGAGATGAGATGGGACTGCGCAACTCATGGACGGGCCCGTCCGCGATATGGTGCCCAATGACACAACACATGGACGGGCCTGTCCATGAGATGATGCCGGACTGCGCAACTCATGGACGGGCTGCGCCATGATATACTGGCCCACGACACAACATATAGACGGGCCTGTCCATGAGATGAGATGGGACTGCGCAACTCATGGACGGGCCCGTCCGCGATATGGTGCCCAATGACACAACACATGGACGGGCCTGTCCATGAGATGATGCCGGACTGGACAACTCATGGATGGGCCGCGCCATGATATACTGGCCCACGACACAACATATGGACGGGCCTGTCCATGAGATGAGATGGGACTGCGCAACTCATGGACGGGCCCGTCCGCGATATGGTGCCCAATGACACAACACATGGACGGGCCTGTCCATGAGATGATGCCGGACTGCACAACTCATGGATGGGCCGTGCCATGATATACTGGCCCACGACACAACATATGGACGGGCCTGTCCATGAGATGACGCCGGACTGCGCAACTCACGGACGGGCCCTCCCACGATATGGTGCCCAATGACACAACACAGGGATGGGCCTGTCCATGAGATGATGCCGGACTGCGCAACTCATGGACGGGCTGCGCCATGATATACTGGCCCACGACACAACATATAGACGGGCCTGTCCATGAGATGAGATGGGACTGCGCAACTCATGGACGGGCCCGTCCGCGATATGGTGCCCAATGACACAACACATGGACGGGCCTGTCCATGAGATGATGCCGGACTGGACAACTCATGGATGGGCCTTCCCGCGATATACTTCCCCACGGCACACCATATAGACGGGCCTGTCGATGAGATGAAATTGGATGCTTCAGCTCATGGACAGGCCCTCCCACGATATGGTGCCCAATGACACAACGCATGGACGGGCCCTCCCGCGATATGCTGCCCAATGACACAACATATGGCAGGGCCCCTCCAGAATATACATCGACGGGCCAGTCAAGCACAACTCATGAAGGGGCCCTTCTAATGTTGTTTCTTAATGACGGGACTATTGGACGGATTCAGCCATAATCAGACATAGGACGTGACCGCAAATATACAGGCCTGTCCAATACTGCCGGAACAAATCATGGCTTGCGGAAGGGCCTTTCCGCGATATGCTACGGCATCACGCCAAAAACAGACAGACCTATCCCAAACAAACAGCCTGCTACGTGACTGTTTATACTGGCCATCGTGCTATTGCGTCGTAGAGCGGACTCGTTGGATGGTCATGTACAAAACTCGCGGAACACAGGATGTTGGATTGGCCCGTCCGCGATATTATCTCTGGCATAATTTGGATAGTTTTTGAACCGCATTTAGTCTTTGGGGTGTCACAAAGCGGAGGGTGAATAGGATGCCGTAATCCATCCCACAATAGCACAGCATTCACCCATTGTTTCACCGACTGAAAAATCATACATCCGGGCACTTTTTCCGATCAGCAATGCATCCAGAAGAATACACGTCGACTATACCACGCGATTGGCGGATGAATTTGACAAGCCAAGTTGCTGAATACATGCAAAACCGTTTCCGCGAAGAGATATTCGAAGGGCCACGCGCATTGCCAAACACATCCATTCCCGTTCCATTGGTATGCAGAGCGGACCGCGTTATCGCGGTGATAGTGCAGGCATATCAACATCCGGGTGAGTGAGGGATGTCACTGCGCATAAAGTCACATCCTCATTGTTAAGAAGTCATCGTGAATACGGTGCGGCACGGCAAGACTCTCGACACAGTAGCATCACTGCATTATCAGGAGATCAACATTCCAACAGTGGTACTCAATGCGAATGGTAATGTAAGGCTGTGGTACCTTCCGGGTGCAATCAGCCACGCGTATCAAGTAAGTGGGACGGAAACACATTATTGAGCGGCTCGGGTTAATGACAAATGGAATAGAAGGATATTTGGAATTCCCTACATTCCCTCCGACGTCCCTTGACTGAGAGTCTAAACCGTTACCGCCTCAGAGGATGGCGCAATGACTGCGAGTTATTCCACCAAGCGGCTGACCTCAAAGGGAGCCTGGACCTTTCCCCTGCATGGTATCAACAAGGTCATGGTGTGAGTGATCCGCTGCCGCTCTATTCCAGGACGTATTGAAATTTCCCATAGCCGCCTAATTTCCATCCCGAGGTATCAAAATTGCTAAAGTCCCGGAATGCACACATGGGTGCTCGTGGATGGGTTAATGACATGTCAGAGTTCCATTCCCTGCTGTCTGGAACGCTAAGCGTGATTCATCCGTGCATGTATGAAGCTGGCCGCGAGGTACTCATTCGCCTGAATGACCTTGCCAACAGACGGGATGATGCGGATATGCGTTCCATCCTGCCCATATGGAGCTCCGTATACAATAGCGTGTCTATCATGGTAAACCGCGCAACCCCATACCACATCGATATCAATGGTCGGGAACCGTGGCTGGACATGTTAGTCACGGTCGGCGAGTACCAGCCACTAGATTTCGTCATTCCCACCTTGGAACTTCGCCTGCGATACATGCCTGGTACGATCATTGCAATGTCCGGTTCCGCATTAGAACATGGGGTGGGATTCAGCGATGGGGATCGTGCATGCCTTGCATACTATATGTGGCAGAACGTACATCAGTCGGTTGGGATGATGCTAACTGATCCTCCGCATATTCTCGATTTAAAGCCGTGAAATAGGGACGATATGTATTTACACCGCGATACCTAGCGTGCTACGATACATTCGGCGTCCCAACTAGCTTTTGCAATGCGAACCACCGTGAGAATAGGTGGTTCATCTCTCCGTCAATCCGCTCTATGATATTTGAAATATAGACCAAGTTGGTCATATATTGTGCGACTCGATCTTCCAGCAAGCTATCGAGGCGGTCGCTAAATGATGTCTCATTCAGCGGCCATTCATGCTGCAAAGTTGTCAATGAATTATACTCAAGAAGTCTAAGCCATATTACCTGGAAATATTCCGCGGCCGTCTGGAAAACCTTCGCCCCTCTCAATTCCTCGAAGTCAACAGAGTATCTTGAAGCGCCATGTAGCCACCAGGGAAATGCAAATCCGCCATACTTATCAGGAAACCGCGGGGTCCAATTTGGGATGAAGGAACCTAAGAGTCCGTACGATAGCCTCGGGTAGCAAGCCTTACCCGAACCACCTCTTCGGCAGAGAAATTTGGGTGATTAGTAAGAATGGTCGGAACTTGAAAATTGACTACCCGCCGCCACAGTGCCCACTGATATCAGGTACTCGCTATCTCCTCATATCAGCTATGGATGAAGGAGAAGCGCATCGAGAGCTCGTTCGAGAAAGGGCTTTAATTCTCATTCCTGTCCTTGTCAAGTTAGTGGTCGACCTCGTCTCCGAAGGGATCCCCAAAGAGCCCCAGCCATACCACACTTCTGCCCTCTCCGGCGAAGCATGGCTGGTGGAGCTTATCCTGGGTCACCCCGACCGTATACGTTGCGAGTTGGGTGTAAGCGCACGCGTTTTCAAAGAAATCACCCTCGATCTTCGAAACCACGGCCACCGCTCCTCAAAGCACATTTCGCTCGAAGAACAACTCGCAATCTTTCTTTACACCTGCGTCACCGGACTACCTACCAGACACGTAGGTGAGCGTTTCCAGAGATCCAACGATACAGTCTCCAGGTATGTCGCATCTACTCTTCTACGGCTTATCCCTGATACACCTAATTAGATACTTTCGGAAAATGGTGGCGATCTTCGCATCCGAACCATTCTATTCAAAATATATATCACTCCCATTCACGTCTTCAGCCACCACGGTCCACCCGTATATCCGGGAAAGCTCTCGATTCTGGCCGTACTTCAAAGACGTCATCGGCGCCATTGATGGCAGCCACATCCCTGCCGCCCCCCCACTCCGTGATCGTGCAGCATACCGTAACCGAAAGGGCTCTGTGTCTCAAAATTGCTTGTTTGCGTGCGACTTCGGGATGAGATTCAGTTATGTATTAACTGGCTGGGAGGGCTCAGCCACGGATGCAAGGATTTTCCAGGAAGCATGTGCGTCAAGTCTCGATATCCCACACGGTAAGTATTTCCTCGGTGACGCGGGTTTTCCCCTGTCGCCAGGAGTGCTTGTACCGTACCGTCGCACACGCTATCACCTGGCAGAGTGGCGCCAGGCATCGTTAAAGTACGTATCCATATGTTCCATGTCATTTGACTTAATCTCGTTTTATAGGCCTGCAAATAAAGAAGAACTGTTCAACTTGTGCCATGCATCTGCACGGAACGTCGTCGAGCGCATCTTTGGTGTCATCAAGCGCCGCTTCAGAATTCTACTTCTCGCTCCGGAGTATCCTATCGAAATTCAGGCTCTCATTCCTGTAGCGCTCTGCGTCATCTACAACATAATTAGGTCACTCGACGAGGAACCTGACTCTGACAGCGAAGCAGGGGACTCAGTCTCTTCCGTAGTACAGGAGGGTAACAATGGTGGTGAAGGCGCAGGCATTGATGGCGAGGATGACGAGGTAGGAGACATCACGGTGTTAGAAGGTGAGGAAGGCGAGCCCGAAGCCCACAATCAAGAACCTTCAAGCAAGGCACTGCGAGACTCTATCGCTGAAGAAATGTGGCGCGACTATCAGAACCACCTGCGCAGTGCTTGTTAATCTTCTAGCACATTTTTTTTGTATTGCTGTACACCACTTGCAATCTGACTTGTGATCATGATTCTGCACGCGCGATTGAGATGAATTACAAGACTAAAAAAAACAACATGACGGCTACAACGGCTACAATGTAAAATCATGGGGTACAAGCTGCATGTTACGAAGACAAGTCTGGATCCAGTTCCTGCGAAGATGCTTATCGCGTGAGATGATGTACAGATCAATCGCACCCATATCCATCCGAAACGCTTCCATCAGGGCCGACTTGACTTCCACAGGGAGGTCGGGATCTCGCTCCTTGAGTAACTCCATAGCAATGTGCATTTGCTTGCTATGCTGATCCTGTGCAGCAACTGCAGACGAGGAACCGATTACAGATCCGAGATATGAGAGTGAGCCCTGTACACCAACGAGAACAGAAGGCATTGACTGTTCTTTGTTCTTCTTCGCCTTCTTCGAAGAGCGTTCTGTGTTGGCCCTGAGTGGAAGCGACTGAAGAGCTGCGTGTGCTGATGAAAACTGTGGCCCCCCCGTCGGGATACCGATGTCGGTCGCTGCATAAGTACGCTTCCTACCCCCCTGCATGTCGCTTGTGGCCGAGGGTGCATAGAGATTAGCATATGTCGTGGGGGTGGGTGGGGTTGGCGCCGGAAAATTGGATGGGAATTGTTGAGACGAGAATGGGGGTGGCTGGGTAGGAATTACTTCCTTATTGATAGGTAAATCGTCGGTTGTGTCACCCGTGATGATGCTGGTAGAATCTTCGACCCGAGGGGCTGCGAAGTGTAGAGGAATGGAAGGAGGCGGCGTAACTACTGGATTACTGGAGGCATTGCTGGAGGTATGCATCGACAAGCTTTGCACTGGGACGTTGGACGCAGAGGCCACAGTTGCGGCCGTGGTGGTGGCCGTGGTTGCAGCTGTGGTGGTGGGATGATATGCGCGCATACCACGAGCTTGATCGTTCGGAAACAATACCTCCATTCCTTCAAGGAGGGACCACCCGCTGGTTTTGAAGAAGCGGATCCAATTCCCGGGTCGACTCTAATGTTGGAAGTTGTTAGTATCGACGGACGAAATAAAAAAGACGCCATACCCCAATCCACTCCTGGTAATCCTTTTCCTCATCCTCTGTAACGATATTCGCCCCATTCACATTGTCCCAATGCTTCCCAGAACGAGCGCGCCACAAATTGATATCTCTCAGTATTGCTTTAAGCTATATCGACGATGATCAGTGGGCATATGGATCTGAGACAAATGAATAACTACTTACACTCGTAACCTTTCCTTTGCACATCTCAGCAGTCTTCATTGGCCCTTTTTGGTTTGGAAACTTCTCAGCGAGGTGGTCAGCAGCAGCGTTCCAGATCGCCGGCTTGAAGGACCCGTCGCCCATCTTCCCACTGATCTTCTGTTCAGCGAGGAAGCCAATGAGAGCCTCTTTCTCCTCCTCAGTCCAGTGTGCACGATCTTTATTGGGAGGCATGTTTTCAGAAACGTACTCGACGCACGCTTGCCCAACGAGATGTGCAAGCGCAGCGATAATCGGGAGGTAGGGTTCTAGGGGGTCAGCATCCATCGTCGTCGGAGCAGTTCAAAATACAAACTCCGTCATGTGGCATAGGCCGTGGTTTGCCAGGGACTACAAACAACATAAAATACTATGGCCGGCTAGTGTCTACCTGAAGTTACCCGAAGTTACCGTACGGACTCTAAGTTGTCGAGTAGTTGGAATGATTCCTTGGGGATATGGCGCAGTTCATTTTGAAATTCATCCTCGACATCTTTCCATCTTAAGTATGCATGGTAACATGCAGGGAGTGGGGGAAACGGACTCCGCCTGCACACAGATATCAACACCAGATGGTCGAGTTCTCTCTGCGCTCACCATTGTAAATTAGTATCTAGACTGATTTAGATTGAAATGAATTACATACCAAGTCCGACGATATATTGGAGAACCATTCCGCTGGCCATTCGGATACGTCCTCACGCTCTAGTAGATGAATCGCGGCACACTCGATCCGACATCCCATGTACACGATCGCCATCTCTATGAGTGCTTGCCGAGAAGGATGGTCGGGACCGCGCGAATACGGCTGCAAATTATATGCCGTGTGCGGGTGACGGATTACCTCTAGCATGTCAATAATTTCGAGGGTATACTCGCATTCCTTCAGTCGCAGCATGCGAAGATTTGCACCTTCCCGAATTTCACTCACAATCCGCTTCATTGCCTGTAAGATCGGGCGATCGAGTTGTTCATTTCGCGGGAAGGTGGATGGTGCGGTATCGCTTGCATGGCGTGATTTGAACATGGCCAATACCCGTAGAACTACCAGGAACATTAGCGATTCTTCACCTGACCGTAGGGTACTTACCATCGTCTGAGCATCCGCGGGAGGCCAATCCTGTCCGCTCCATATCCGCCACTTCGTCCAAAGTAGGTAAGTTCCCTAAGGTATGATTATATGTGAATACCGTTGCACAGATCAATGCTGGATGCTTACATGTAGAAAAGTCGGCCAGAGACTGCCGTATGTGTCCCCTTTGAGGATCTCCGAAGTCAATCTGGCGGCCATAGTCCGCATGATGTTCTTCTTGCCCTTGTGATTTTGCGGAACCTTAAGTAGGAGTGACCGTTCAGTAATGTTTCACTCACCAGGATCGATGGGTGCTGGAGGAACTACCGCCCTTCTCATCCGCTCAAATAGTTCTGAACCCGAAGTGGGTGCGGGGGATGACGCCCTCACATCTTCCATCTGCTCAGATATTTCCACAGCGTGGACGTCTGGTGGTGGGGGGATCCTCGCAGCCCGGAGCCTTCTAAACAGATCCGATTCAACGTTATCTTCATCCTCAACTGATGCATCTGCGTATAAACGACAAATTGTACTTAGCCTTAATTGACGATGTACTTACTATCAGGGCAGGGTGCTGGTGGAACAGTGGCGTTCCTCATTCGCTCGTATAGATCTGATTGGGAGGCTGGCCCAGGTGATCAAGACGTGGTATCATCATTCTGATCGGATACATCCATATACGGGGAGGGTGCTGGTGGCACTTTGGCCTTCCTCATTCATTCGAATAGATCCGATTGGGAGGCTGGTGGAGGGGATGGGGAGGCGGAATCCTCATTCTGCTCATGGGGTGCTGGTGGAACTGTGGCGTTCCTCATGCGTTCGAATAGATCCGATTGGGAGGCCGGTCCAGGTGATGGACCCGCGATATCTTCATTCGGCCCAGATACATCGTTATATGGAGAGGGGGCTGGTGGAATTGTGGCGTTCCTCATTCTTTCGAATAGATCTGGTTGTGATGCTGGTCCGGGTGATCAAATATGCATCATATGTTTCTTACGGGCATGCTTACCGGCCGGGGTGGGCGACCTTCGTATTATGGCGGGTGTCATTCGCTCGGATGGGTCACAATATGGTTCTGCCTCCACGTCGGCCTGTGTATCTGGACCACAATTAAATGAACTCTTACCATGGGATGTGGGTGGCTCGGGTACTTCCGCGACCTTCATCCGCTCAAAAAGATCGGCCTGGGGCTCCTGGTTTGGTTCCACCGGCAGAGAGGGCACCTTATCACCTCGCAATCTGGCATATTGGTCTCCAACTGTAACCGGCTCAGATGGTGGAGAAGGTGAGTCCTCCCCATATGCTTGTAGCGCTTCCATACTTTTGTTCTCACGAACAGTTGCACGGGTATGAGTACTTGAAGATACAATTGGACCCGAGGAGGCCCCTGATTCGTCCCGATTTTCTATCGGCAAGACATCAACTGTGAAACAGTAAGGGAAATTTAGCAGTATCAATGTGGGTGTTCCCAACCTTGCCTATAGAACCGAACTCTGCGCTGCGGTGGGTGCGACATTTAGTGGCGATGGATGAGTTGTACTGTGAAAGATCGACCGTGAGACAAAGTAGTAAAAAGTAGTATACGGCACGGCATATGTATGCCTCGAGGCATGGCTTTTAGCGAGATGGTGGAGATAGAATGGCGGGGATGATGTCCATGTGCTGATAGTATAGGTAGTACGTATCTTGCAACAGATTGATGTTTTTGTGAACAATTCGCGGCCGCAACTGCTTTTCATCTGCACACCCGTGATAACAGTATCAAACACTGCACACCCGCGATAACAGTATGGAACATGAGTGCACAGAAATGGGAAAACAATGTAACATCTATCGAAGGACAGCTATTATTATTGAGTGGATGATCATTCTGGTCATTGAACGGAACATGCGTGGATTCAATTATGCTTTTGGACTCCACATCCACTTCACAAGTCATGCCATCAAGCTCAATACCCGTGATTCTGATTATTCTGGTACTGGCTACAACTGGGGAACACTACTATAAACTTCATTATTTGCGTTTCTTTACTACCCATTGAAGAGAATTGAAATAAGAGTGACTGGGATGAGTGGTGAAATCTGAGGGGGAATTCTTCCCAAGGGGCTTCTCTAGCCTGGAGGATGGCTGTCTAGGGACGTCTGATGCTGTCTGAGGCTGTCTAGACACTGAGAGAGGCACTCGAGGCCTTCTCGAACTCGAACTCGAACTCTCGAAACTCTGGGAACTCGACTTGTTATTTTTGTAACTAGGTACAGAGCCTGTAAGTGCGTGAGTGGCTTACCTAAGCCACATCACGTGTCTAAACTCGAAGCACTAAAGTAAACACTACAGTAAATGAACAGAAAAAAAAGAAAAGAAAGTAAAAACAATAAAATAATAAAAAATCCCCTGGTAGGGAGTATACTCTCCCTACATCCACAGGCCACTTGAGAATTCAACCGTCCTCGGTTGTGGGCTGACAGCACGAGCTCGAAGGCGCCAACAGGTGGAGATGGCAGACAAAGATGCCGAAGGATAACGATCGTGCGAAGCGTCATGAAACTCGAGGAGATGGTGGAGAAGAGTGTAGGGAAGATGTAGGAAAAGAAATCGAATGAATACGTGCCCTCGGTGATAAGATATTCGCAAAACTGTCGGAATGCGCCCTCGTCCACGAAATTGGGAATATCTCCGCATCCGAAGTGCCAGTCACCACCTAGAATACATCACCTGAAAGCCTTCATCGAGTAGTACCATGTCCTCCGAAAGCGAGAGGTTCGGCCTAGAACTGAGGGAGATATACCGTATGCGACGTCATAGCACAGCAGGGGGATGGGGAGAGGGGAAGGTGCCCGAACGGTAACCGTTGGTGCAATCGACATGAAACCATGGATAATGGTCGAGGAATATGTGGGAAGCACGTAGGAAATACCTCCAACCAAATCCGCGCACCCCGTCCCAAGATATCGGCAAAACCGGCCCAGGGTGCTTCCACTCACGAAAATGCGAATCTCTCCACAACGGCTACACCAATCTGGACAAAAAGCATACCATTCGAAAGGGGTGGTCGAGTACCACGAAACCCCCAAAAAGCGAGAGGCACGGCGAGGACCCGAGGGAGATACGGCGTGGACAGTGAGTAGGGCAGCACAGTGGGGACAAAGAAGAGGCCGCCGAGCAACGACCGCTGGGGCAATCGATACCAAAACATAGGTAGCGGTAGAAGATGCCTGGGGGGACACGGAGAAAAAGAAATCAAACCGATTGGTGCCTCCAGTCCCGAGATATCCGCCAAGTTGTGTCGTACTCCTCTGTACACCACTAAGACCCATATCTCCACAACCGTAGAGCGCGTCGCAATGGAAAGGTATCACCGGGTAGATATAAACAAGCAGTTCCACCGTACGAAAATGCGAGAGGCACGGCGCAAAAATGAGTGCGATATGCGATCTTGACCTCCCTACCCTGTTTGGACGCAAAAACTTGAATAACTCCGCATCTACGGAAGTGCGCGCGACGTCTCATATATCGTCTGGTAGATGTCGTCTAGGTGATCCACGTCTGAAAGAGGCGAACGATTCGGCGCGGAATTGCTTGAGCTATGGTCCAAACGAGGTAGGAGCCAGGAGGGCGGCATCGCATCGGTGAGGAACCGCTAGGTGGAACGCTATGAAACTTCGGGAGGTGATAGCGACGTGCGAGGAGAGTTGGGAGAACGTGGAAACAAGGGAAACGGCGTCCCCAATCCTGAGATATTCGCAAAACCGTCTCGTACCCCTTCCATACACAGAAACCCTCATATCTCCACAACCATCAAGCGCGTAGGAACGAGAAGGGTATCACCAGGTAGCCATAAGCAAGTAGTACCACCATGCCAAAAGGCGAGAGGCTCGACGTAAAATGAGCGAGATACGCGAACTCGACCTCGTCACCCTGCTCAGACACGAAAACTCAAATAACTCCACAACGGCGAATGCGCACGCGACGTCTCATATATCGTCTGGTAGATATCGTCTAGTAGGTTCGCGTCTGAGAAAAGCGAACGATTCGGGCGGGAACTGCGCGAGTTAGGTTCTAAACGGGGTAGGAGGTAGGAGGACGGCATCGCGTTGAAGAGGAACCGCCAGGTGGAATTCTATGAAACTTCGGGAGGTGATAGCGACGTGCGAGGGGAGTTGGGAGAACGTGGAAACTAGGGAAACGGCGCACCCAATCCTGAGATATTTGCAAAACGGTGTGATCCTGCCTGCCTGCCTAAGAACTGCGATATCTTCGGATGCACTGAGACTGCTGGAACGAAAAGAATACCATTCGAAAGGTATCGTCGAGTACGTCCGGAATCCCAGTTTGCGAGAGGGACGGATGGGTGGTCGTCGAGATATCGAGTCGGCGAGTTGGGGGATGACAAAGGCGCGCGGCTGCCTGACACTCGGTAAGGGGGAGACTCAGGGAACAATATATTCATAAAGAAAAAGAATAAAACAGGGTAAGAAGATCCCAATGGGCTAAAGCGGCCCCCTGTCTACTCAGTACACGAGCCTGTACGAAGGCTGAGGCGTGCGGCTGCGGCTGCGCGACCTTCTCGAGTTAGCTGACACACGAGTACTACGGGACTGTCGAGTGTCGTAGGAGGTGGAAGACCCCATTTCGTCGACTAGCCGGCTGGTGGGCCAGACTGGATCGGGCTCATCCCTCGAGAATTCTGGTAAACGCGAGTATGTGGGTCGCGGTGCGGGTGGTGGCGAGCGGGACGTAGTACTGGTAGTCGCAGCGGTAGTCGCGGGAATCAGGGCTGCGCAGCCTGCTTGAATACGAGTACGAACGCGGGTCTTTGAGGTCACGAGGCGAGAAGGAAGTTCAGGGCTGCAGGGCCTACTCCAATGTGAGTACGAACGTGGGTCGTCGAGGTCACGAGGGTGATCGCGGGAGCGGGGTTGACTCGAATGTGGATATGACCGCGGGTCATCGAGATCACGAGAGTGAGAGGGAGGTTCGGGGCTGCGTGGCCTACTCAAGTACGACTGTGGATACCTACGACTGCGGCTTGGTGAATCCTCGAAGTACAGGGGAGACGGCGAGCGCGGGCGGCCATGGCCACGAGAGCGAGAGCGAGAAAGAAGTCGACCGCGAGAGGTTGTAGGTAGAGTGTGAGAGGGTGAACGAGGGCGGCACAATGAGGCGTCACTCAAGCTCGAGGGTGAGCTAGGTGCTCGAACAGGGACTTTAGGCCGGTTTTGTAGATCCCAGCTGTCGAGACGGTCCTTGAGGGTACGCCCAGGTACTTCGCGAGGTATCTCTTGTCCTGTAGGCAGTACAACGCGACCTTTCACAAGTAGACACTTTCCCGTGGCTAGATACTGCTTGCATGGGACCACACTCGCTCGAATATGACCTGTCCGGCCACAGAAAAAGCAAATGAAAAATATTCGGCAGGGTGAGCGACTGTCCGAGGGTGGGTGGTGGCTGCGTGCGCGAATTACAGACTCGAGGGGGCCTCGACAAGACTCGAGAAGTGACTTTGCTTGGGAGGCGACTCGAATTATGTCATCGAGGAAACTTCGAAGTTCCTCGGGGCGCCAAAGGAAGCTCGAGGGCTTCGGGAGAACCACAACTCGGGGATTCTTGGCCGTGCATGACGTCGGAGGGAACTCGAGTGATTAGAGTGATATATGAGTGAGTATTTGAGTGAGAATATGAGCACGAGAGCAAGAATGAGGCTGGAAATTGCAAGAGCACAACTGAAACTGAGGATACGAGGCCTGAAACTGCAGAAACGAGACTGATCCTGATGAGAAAAACAATACCAGGCTAAGACAGAAGCCCCTCGCGGTGGGCTCCAGATGTAGAGTGGGATGATGGGGACCTGGGTGTTTACCTGAGGTCTCCTTGGGTGGAAGGATGGGGGTCAGTTCGACCCAAGGGGGGCTTGGAGTTGCCTGGTACAGTCAAAGAGAGCAAAGAAAGGACAAGAAACGCGCCCTAAAGTCCCAAAAAGGTCAAGATACTCGTCTGGAGAACGTCTGATAAGGAA